>PVIY010010204.1:0-69599 GCA_004026745.1 Myrmecophaga tridactyla
CGGCCTCAGCCCCGCCCCCCCGCAGACCCCGCGGCTTCGGCACCGCCCCCGCACAAGGGTTGTCCCCGCGAGCGCCGGTCTCGAGGGCCGCGAGGCGGGTCCTCTGCGGCGGGGGCCGCGCCCAGCCGCTCTGCAGCCACGGTCGGAATCCGGCCCTCCGGGGAGCGGGGACGCTGGACTGTCCGCGGGACGCGTAGAGCCGCTGGACTAAAGAAAGCCCGGGAAGTTACGCGGCAGGCAGGCAGGCAGGCAGGTCCGCGGGCAGCCCGCGCCCCCGAGGCCCCCGGGCGCGGCGCGGCGCGGCGGGAACGAGGAAGTTTCAAAGGCGCGCGCCGGACCGGGCGCAGCCGCTGGGGCGATGAAGTTGCACTGCGAGGTGGAGGTGATGAGGCGGCAGCTGCCGGCTCTGGGGCTGAGGAACCGGGGCCGAGGCGTCCGGGCCGTGCTGAGCTTGTGTCAGCAGACGCGGCCCCGGGTAGGGTTCGAATCCGGCGGCCCGCAGCCCGCCTGTCTTCTCATCTCCACCCTGAAGGACAAGCGCGGAACCCGCTATGAGGTGCGTGCAGCCCGCAGGCCTGCGCCGCGTCGGGCCCGCGGTCGGGGTCCCGCGGTCGGGGTGCCCGCGCTCTGGGTTCCGCGGTCGGGGTGCCTGCGCCGCGTCGGGCCCGCGGTCGGGGTGCCGTGCCCGGGGTCCCGCGGTCGGGGTGCCCGCGCTCTGGGTTCCGCGGTCGGGGTGCCTGCGCCGCGTCGGGCCCGCGGTCGGGGTGCCGTGCCCGGGGTTCCGCGGTCGGGGTGCCCGCGCCCGGGGTTCCGCGCCCGGGGTTCGCTCTGGGGGTCCCCGAGCTCCCACCACTCCCGCGTTCTCGGGGCCTGGGCGACCCGCCGGACCCGAAGGAGAAAACCTCGATTCCGTTCCCTGTCCGGTCCTACGACGCGGTCCTTCTGGGGTGATGAGCAGCGCTGCTATGTAGTCGTAGACGGTAATTCCGCTGTTTTAAAGTCTCTGGAGTGTTGGCCTTGAAGCTAAACTGCAAATTAAGCAGCAATCCAATTGGGGGGAAGAGTAAAGTGACTGCAGTTTTGCTCAGTAAGTCCTTTTCCTCCCCCGCAGTGTTTCCACTAGCTTGTTTGTTAGGAGAGTTTAGGTTTACAGAAAAAGCATGCGGATTTTTTTTTATCAGGGGTCTCCTAAGCGGTGATGGATGGAGAGTGTTTGGGAAGGTCCCGGGCCGCATTCGCCCAGGAACACCGTCGTTGGTTACTGCATCCCTTTTTACAGCAATTGACTCAATTTCGTAGATCCAAACTTTTTCTTTGCCTGCCTAGCAGTAGTAAACTTTCTACAAGTAGTTGGAAACTGAAATAGGATTTTAAAGCGCACAACTTCCCCTTCCCTCCACGTATCAAGCGCTGTTGTTTTGTGAAAATGACTGGGATGCCTCTGTGTTTACTGTAAATAAAGCTCAGGGGGCAGTTTATCGCCCACCCTTGCATCTGACTCTTGACTGGGTTTTATACAATTTCAGGTATTGTGTCCCATACAGTGTTATGCCTACTCCACAGTAGATCCTCATACTTGGGAAAGGGTTGTCACTGTCATTCAGAGTCACTGCTGATCTGAGTAGTTGAACATCTAAAGATTTACCTCTTTTTATAGACCAATTCATATCAATTTTTTTGAATGGAAAAGACTTTAAAAATTTTTTAGATTAGAGAATTGTTAAATGGCAGAAGCAAACATGTAACCTGAATTGGTCTCCCTTTTCTCCCCCAGTGCCTTCTGCCAAACCTGCCCCTTTCATGTCCATCAGGTGCTGCTTCTTTAAAAATACTTGTAATGATCTCTCCCAACTTCTGTGCTAACAGATCAATAGCTGGTAGGAATCCTAACCAAAATTTTATTGTAAACTTCTAGTTGAAGACCTGTGTGCAGTTATAGTGCTAGGTGCCATGGGAAATACAAACTTGGTTTGTATTTGCAGAAGTAGTAGTGCCACAGTACCTAGTTGGTCCTAAATAAACATTTGTTGAATGAATGAAGGTGGTGTTGGGCCTGGGCTTTTAGAAGCTTAATAAATATTTGTTGGGTGAATTAAATTGCTTTTGAACCTGGGCCTTGAAGAGTAGGTATTAATACTACATGTAGGAAGTGTTTGCGGCTCTTTTTATACCCTCTTCTTTTCTGACTTTAAATACCATCCACGACTCCCAAATCTGTATCTTCAGTCAGTCCTCTCCTGTAACTTCAGTCTTGAATCTGCTACCTACTAGAGAAGATCTTCACCTGAATGTGTTGCAGCGCCCAAACTCAAAATATCCAACAATTTTCCTTGCCACCCATAAGCCTGCTTTTCTGAGTGTCCTGCAACTCATTAAATTGCGCCTCTATCCAGAAACCTCAAAACTCTTGCCTCCCCATATCCAATATCAAATCCTTCTAATTCTATCTCCTAAATATCTTTAAAATTGGTTTTCTTACTTCAGCTCAGCTGTAGTCTAAGCCACCACCATCTCTTGCTTGGTTAGTCTTTTTAAGGGATCTTTCAAACTCTACCATCCCCTTCTCCTTTTCCCCAAAGTTCATCTTTACACTGCAGGTAAAGAGAACTTTAAAAATGCGGATCTAATCAAGTTCTCTAGCTTGAAATCCTTCAGTGGATTTAGTTGTTCCTAGAATAAAATCCAAAATTCTGACCACAGTTTACACCGTCTTTGATCACCTAGTCTCAATCATAACCTCACCAGACTCACCTGTCTCTCTTTCACTGAACCCTTCAGCCAGATGGAACTGAGATGTCAGGCTCTCTTGCCTTCAGTGCTTTGCACACATTGTTCCCTCTTACAGTAAGACTAGTTCTCTCCCTCTTCCAGTGTCTTCACTAGCCTAATATCTCCTGAGCTTTCAATCAGATTATAAATTCTGTAAGTATAGTTACCATGTCAGCCATGTTCACCACTATGTCCAAACCCCTGTCGTGGTACTTGTGGTACATAGTGGCTTCTCACTAAATAGTTGTTGAATCGAAGCCCAGAGCATTAACAACACCAGTCATTAAACAAAAAATTTTGAGCACCTTCTAAATGCTAGTCACTGTTCTGACTCTGGGGATACAGTAGTGAACAAGGGAGGGAAAATACAGGGAAAAAATCCCTGCTCTCTTAGAGTTTATAAACTAGTGGGAGGTGTGCCCACCTCAGAATAATCAACTGAGATTGTACAGGCAAGGAAACTACTGCTGGCAAGTGCTACCAGAGCCCAGGTGGAAATGAGAGGAAAGGAGCATTCTCCCGAAACCTAGGGGATTCTGTTCCCAGGAGAGGAGAGAGTTACTAGACGTGCAGAACAGGAGCAGCCACGGTGAGCTAGGTAAGGAATGTGACTACCTAACTGCTAAAAAAAATCAAACACAAAACTTTAGAACTTAAAACTATCAAACATCTGGCGTTAAGGGCTAAAAGCCAAACCAGAGCCTAACAAATGACTAGCACATTCTGGTGTAATAAATATTATATGACAAAATACAGTTTTGTCTTTTTTTTCCATTGGTTTTAAGCAGCTAAAGGAGAACATTGAGCAATTCTTCACCAAATTTGTGGATGAAGGGAAAGCCACTGTTCGGTTAAAGGACCCTCCTGTGGATATTTATCTGAGTAAGGTATGGTATTAAAAACATTATGGTTAAATTGCTTGACTGTATTCTCTGCGAAGAAGGTTGTTGAGCATTCTGATCTTGCACGTAGCCAGATAGGGATGGACTTTTGCAGGTATTTGAAGAGGCAGTGGCACAAGAGGCAGCTTCCCAGAAGAGTATGCTCACGTACCTTCTATAGGGCGGAGTCTGCTCTAGTAAAGGCTGTCTAGGATGGAAGGGAAACTGCTGATTTTCTTCTGTACTCAAGGTGGAACCTTGGAGTATTAGATTTTTGAACTCTATAAGGTAAGTGGCAATAAGTCTACACGTTGCCAGCAAACCACAGGTTACAAATCTAAGTTTGGTATAAAAAAGGGGTAAAATGCAATTAGGACCATCTTTTTTTCTTTTGTATTTTTTTATATTTACTATAATCATTTTAAAAAATAATTTTTTAAATGGTGTTTTTGTGCCATCTGCCCTTCTCTCCGCCTCCTAAAGTAGGAGTGATGTCTTTTTCAACCTTGCATTAAATATAATGCAAAGTGCTTTGCAAACATTAAAGGTTTTACAACTATTTAAGAAATTTGGATTTAATGGAATCATTTTATATTACATCCTCCTTGTTCTCATGGTTTTTCATTTGCTCTTGCTCTGCAACCTATTCTTCCACTAATTTCTTTCTTCTACCTGAAAATATGCTCAGGTCTTACCATTTAAAAGATAAAATAGACAAATTTCTGGAAAGGCAAGGCCACTTCCATTGCATCCACCTCCTCTATCTCTTTTGACCTTTACTTTCACTGGTTTATTCAAAATACTATGTTGAAGCTCAGTGATCTTCTTATTAACCAGTTACATTTCCATTAGTTCTCATCCTTTTCCATCTCTGTAAAATTTGACACCAAAAAGCATCCCTTTCTTGATAACCCTTTTTCCTTCCTCGGCATCTGTGATAGGGTACCATCCTGGTTTACTTTCAGTTCTCTCAACCACTCTTTTATCTCTTGCCCCTGGTAACTTTTTTTCTACACCCAGTGTAAAGGCTTTATCCCAGTCCTCTGACTATTTTTGACTGTACCTGACCTCAACCCATAGCTCCAGCTTTTATTGTGGGTCACACCCAAGTCTGGAAGCAGGAATCCTTAATTGACCTACTTGACCCAGGTCTCTGAACTTTCCCTGCTTTAGTTCATTGTGTACACTGTTGCCAAAATGATGTTTAGCTCTTGTCTTATAACTCATGCTGGAAATTCCTCAAGGATTTCCCACAGCCTACCTGATTGTTCTGTCTGCCTCAGCTTTATATCCAGGTTCCTCCACAATCTAATCCCATGCTGTGTTTCCAGTCATTCATTCCCCTGCAAAGCTCCTGCATTCCAACCAAATAGGACCAGGTACTTAGTTTCTCGTACTCGTTGAATGCTCATTCATCCTTCACATAGAACATTAAGAAAACTATAAAATATCCTATATGTATTAGCTATTTTTTATGACAGTTCAAATGCCACTTTCTCTAATAAGTGATTTCTCTTTCTGTGCAGCCGTAAGTACTCTCTTTTGCCTTTGATGAGTTCTAGCACTTTGTTAGAACTTCTGATTTGACATTCAACTAATTCTATAGGTTATTGTTTACATGTATACCCTAACTCTTCCACTTAGGTGTTTCTTCGGGGAATGTTTTTCTACCTTTTATCTTTGTATACTTCACTCTGCCCAGCATAGTATTTTGCGTGTAACTGATGCTCAGTAATATTTACGCTTCCAAAAGGTGGCCTTTAGACAGGGCCACTGCTCTGCACAGCTCACAGTGTTTGAGAGTGGTACCCCCAGCCCCTGGGCGTTTTATAGTGCACAGCATGCATGGCCCTCCGCGGCAATGAAAGTTTAGGTCAGTTCATGCTAAACTCAAATTTTATGTAGAATCCTTTAATGTTTTCCTGTCTTATACCTTGAAGTTGATTCTTCCTTTGAAAAGTTTTATTTAGAATGTATCTGTCAACATAATTTTTTTCAAAAGCTTTTAAGTAACTATGTTGAAGTTTAGTCAAAATACTAAAATTTATTTTTATAGACATACTCAATAAATGATTGTATCATTTTGAAGTACTTCATAACTCTTTACAGAACTTGTTATGGGAAGAGCTAGAATGCAAGCATTACCTAAAATGAAACTTATAATTGTACAACTTAACGTTTATTTATTCAGGCCAATTCCAGCAGTTTAAAAGGTTTCCTTTCAGCTGTGCGACGGGCTCACCGAGGTTGTGATGTTGAGGCACCACTTTCCACCCTCACGCCAGTAAAGACTTCAGAATTTGAGAAATTTAAAACTAAAATGGTTATCACATCCAAAAAGGACTATCCTTTAAGCAAGAACTTCCCATATTCTCTGGAACATCTTCAGACTTCTTATTGTGGGCTTGCCCGGGTTGATATGCGTATGCTTTGCTTAAAAAACCTTAAGAAATTAGACTTGAGTCACAACCATATAAAAAAGCTTCCAACTACAATTGGAGACCTTATCCACCTTCAAGAACTTAATCTGAATGACAATCACTTGGAATCATTTAATGTGGCCTTGTGTCAATCTACACTCCAGAAGTCACTTCAGAGTTTGGATCTCAGCAAGAACAAAATTAAGGCACTCCCTGTGCAGTTTTGCCAGCTCCGAGAACTTACAGATTTGAAACTTGATGATAATGAATTGATTCGATTTCCTTTCAAGATAGGACAACTGAAGAACCTGCGTTTTTTGTCAGCAGCTCGAAATAAGCTTCCGTTTTTGCCTAGTGAGTTTAAAAATTTATCTCTTGAGTACTTGGATCTTTTTGGAAATACTTTTGAACAACCAAAAATTCTTCCAATTATAATGCTGCAAGCACCATTAACTTTATTGGAATCTTCTGCACGAACCATATTATATAACAGGTAAAATTTTACTAGTCATAAAGTATAATGCACAATCTGACTCCTTTTTACATTTGCTGTTCCTTATCTTCAGAATGCTTTTCCTTCAGAATGTCTCATAGCTGCCTTTTTCATTGAGTTCTCTGTTCATGTGTCACCCCAGAAAGGTCTTAACTGACCACTCTTTCTAAAGTTTTGTCCCCCATCTGTGGTTCTGATGCATTCTCGAGCTTGAGAATCACACTGCCTTACAGCAACAGTGAGTCCTTAATGGTTTTATTTTTGTCACAAGACTTATTACCTGGATTATATATATTTTTTTAACATTTATTGTCAGTTTTGCCCACTAGAATGTAAGATCCATGAGGGCATGGACTTTGTTTTGTTCACCCATATTTCCCTAGGGTCTAAAATGTGCTCCTGACATGCATTAGGCATTCAGTAAATATTTCAGTGAATGAACTTGTTACAGTTTTGGACTCCCCCACCCCCATCCCTCCACACCCAGCCTACTGAGTTAGAAACTATGGGATTGGGGTCCAGCTGTCTGTGGCTTGGTGAGTCCTCTTGGAGATCTCAGTTCACTCTGCTGGCATAGTAGAAAGGATGTGGGCTTTGGAGTCAGTCTTGGGCTTGATGCCTGACTTTATTTATGGTACTGTAAGACTTTAGCAAATTATAAACCTCCGGTTTTTCTCATCTGTGAAATAGGAACAAACCCACTTTACAGAAATGCTGTGAGGATAAATGAGCTAAAATATGCCAAATTTGGCATATGGTAGACTCAATATTTATTGGTTCCCTTTGCCTTGTGTCTGAACAGTAATGTAGTTGTCTTTATGAAACACTGAACTTCAGTTATAAATTTTGTTCATGCTTCTTTCATATAGGAGTAAAAACTAAGATGTGGATCAAATGATTGCGTGCTTATAAGATGATGGATATTTCAAAGAGGAGGTCTTAATTGGATGGGGGGAGCTCTTTAAAAAAAAGCTGACAGTTAAGAGGCCCATGAAAAGGCTCACGTGAATATACACACAGAATTTTGCATATGATTTTGAAATGCCATTGGAATAGTGAGTAAAGATTATGGATAATACTTCACTGAAAACCAATTTATTCCTCCCTCCCTGCCATCCCCAAGATAGGAACTCTTACCAAAGTTGTGGTTTTCAAACTTCACATTTAGGATCTATTGAGTTTTTGTTTTTTTGGTTTTTTTAATTCTAGTGATTAGTTCCCACTCAAGAAAAAATAGTCGGAATCTTTGGGGGTAGGCCCCTCTTTTTTTTTAATTTACTAGAAGATTCTAACGCGAAGCTAACTAGGATTGAGAATCACTTCTTTACCGCCAGTGTCTCTCACACTTTAGTGTACATTTAAACCATATAGAAGTCTTGTTAGCAGATTCTTTTCAGAGGTCTGGTTGGAGATTCTAGATTTCTAATAAACTTCCAGGTGAGGCTGAAGTTACTAGTCCACGGACTACACTTTGAGGACTACATTAAAACAGATTGCTGACCCACTCTCTGAGTCTGATTTGCTGAGTTTGGAGTGGGGCCAGAGAAATTGCATTTTCAACAAGTTCCCAGATGGAACTGGTCAGGGGACCACACTTTGAGAATCGCTGGTTTAAGGCAGTGACTCAACCTCATAAATTACCTGTTAAATGATAATAAATATAAGTGTCTTAAAAAGTGCCTGGCTCCACAAATAGGTCTCAATTAAATATTGTATTTATTTAAATTTTAAAGTTTTGCCCAAATGAGAAATATTATAAGCATTTTTCAAGAATTTGAAAAGACTGTGACAAATGGCTAAATGATTAGTAAAAATAGACTGAAGTCCAACAGGGAAAAGTGCAAAGTTGAAAGGAAAAATATAGATGAACAAAACATAAGCAAGTTCAGCAGAAAAATAATTTGTGGTGCTGAATGATTTAGCATTGTAGTGTTTACATTGTAAATGGTCCTAACTACAGGTTACAAACATAAAGTTATGGTCTATTAGGAAAATGTATGGCAGTTTAAATTATGTTACAAAGAAAATAAAGTCATTACCTTTTACCTGTTTACATAGACTATAATAAAATAGCCTAAAAAAGATTAATTGTAAACATGTCGAAGACACTTCCTGGCATGGTTTTTAAAAAAATGTTACACAAGGAATAAATACTTTTAAAAAAAAAGAAAATCATAAACCAGGCTAATCTGTCATCCCTTACCAGAGGTAACCACTATTTTTGGTTTGAGATGTATCTTTTCAAGACTTTCTGACAGAATTGTAAACTCTAGTTTAAATTATGAGAGTCAGTTTATTTATTTGTTGATAAATAACAGTGCCTTTTTATGTACCAGACTATGCTAGGACTGAATAAAACAGCAAAAACCACAGAGTGTATGGGAGACAAAGTGACTTGGGCATAGTTTTGTGAGGAGGTACATAGTAGGCTGGCAGTCTAAAGAGATGACCTCCTAGTGTCTTGTAGACAATGGCAGAGTGCTTTTTTGGGAACCATTGAAAGGTTTTAAGCAAGGTGAGGTCAGCTTTACTTGCTCAACCACCAAAGGAAAGTAAGTAACCCAGACAACATGTCTTTCATGTTTGCACAGTTTAAAATTCCCTTTTAACAATTGCTGCTTAGGAGAGTGCATGGATTGTACGTGTTTCTTTGCAAGTAGAATTCAGTGATTCATCCATTACGAAGTAAAACTGAGACTCTGCCTTCAAATTACCAGAATTCTGTAACAGCTATACATTTAAATTATGATGTTAACCCTGGTCATAACATATAAGTATGATCATAGAAAGAACAGATGATTTCCATTCTGTTCATTGGGTTATGCTATTAAGTGGCTGGTTGAAAGATAGTTTCTGAAGTGGTATAGACTCGTTTATATCCACAATATGTAATATGCTATTTTCTAGTGTTATTTTTTCCATTCTCACTTACTGGGAAGATAAAACAATATACTGAGTCACTTAAATAAAATTAATTTTAATTTTTCATTTTGTAACTCAGTATAGTAATATTTGCCATAATACATGAAGTTCTGAATCTAGTAATATATTTTTAAACATTTTTTATCCAATAGGATTCCATATGGCTCTCATATCATTCCTTTCCATCTTTGCCAAGATTTGGATACTGCAAAAACTTGTGTTTGTGGAAGATTCTGTCTAAGCTGTTTCATCCAAGGAACGACTACCATGAATCTGCACTCTGTCGCTCACACTGTGGTCCTAGTAGATAACATGGGTGGTACAGAAGCACCTGTAATCTCCTACTTCTGTTCTTTAGCCTGTTATGTAAATAGCTCGGATATGTTAAAGTAATAGGCGATACCACAAAAAGAAATTTCATATAGTTACAAATTAGTTTGCTATATATTTATGTTTCAGTGTCAAATTGGAGAAAGGGGAGCTTTTTGTATACTTGCTTAAGAGGAATAATATGCGTTGTTCTAACATTTTAAATAATTTGATTCTAAAACCTTAATTTCATTAAAACCCATTTTAATTTTATTGTGGGGTTAACTTTTTATTGGTTTATTGCATTTGTGTTGATTTCAGCATCGAGTTTCCAGAATGGTCTGTGGGGTTATCTTTTAGTGTTAAACAGATACAGATCCCAGTCACTTTGGTTATTAAGAATTCTGTCAACTTTCTTCTTAAATGTTAATTAAATTGAATTTCTGTATGCAGACAATATACCATAGAAGACTAATAGGCTCTAAATTATAGTGAACATTTTTTTAGTATAAAACCACATACAAGTGTTGACGCATACCATTTTTTCACTTTTTACTATTCTATATTATTTGAAGGTTGGTGTTTTAGTTTTTTTTTTGGGGGGGGACACTATTGTTATCTCTAAATATGTTTAAAAGATTTAAAAGTTGATGGCAATAGACCAATTGAAGGATGATGAAGATTTGAACCAGGGCAGAGGATATGGAAAGGAACCAAATTTATGGAATAGTGTAAGTTAGATTCACTAGAATGGTTACTTTCCCTTCATTCCCACTGCCCTAGTTGAAATCAGCCTCTCCCCTGGGCCACTGCCATAGCCTCACAAGGGTTTCTGGGAACAAAGGAGAGGAAAGAGTAAAAGTCGTTGGAGAAAAGCCTCTCGACTGTTAGAAAAGTTTCATTTTTCTTTGGGGCTTGGAAGTAGGAAGGGGTCTATATAAGACTATTTCTTATGACATATGTAACTACTGCCTTCTTTGTCTCCCTAAAATGTTTCATCTTTGGAGGATTTTTTTCATTTTTGAAAATTTAAACATTCCTGATTAAATAGCTTAAAATGTCATATTTTTATTAAAATTTATTTTATATTTGTGCTGATCCTCTTAGAGATGAGAGGAGTAATTCTTTGAGTTAATTTAAATTTGTATTACTAGCAGTCACTTTTCTTCCAGCAAGACTTCTATATTCTTCATAGATGTTTTTCATTAAAAAGTATCTATAATGCAAAAATGAGCCTTAAATTTAAAAAGCTACCCTTTATCTGGTATCTACTTTGTTCTAGGTCCTGTTATATACGGTATTTTATTTAATCCTAACAGATCAATCACCCTGGGAGGGAGGTACATGAATCAATCTCAGATTTCAGGCTCAGGCTTTCTACTGCCTTCTAAAGTTAATTTACTTTTTGTCTTTAAGACCAAGAATCCTATAATTAAGTGAAATATTTTAGGATTTTCTAAGCTCATAAATAGGTGAGAGATTGTCTATAAATATTAAAAACCACTTCATTAAAACATGATTCTCTGGTATTTAGAGGTAAGAACGAAGCCAGTCAGGCCGGGATTAAGGTAATTCAGAATACAGGGGTAAGGAAGAGACTGTCTATATTTTAGAACCTCATCTACCCTTTTTTTTTAAATTTTTGTTGCCACATATTCAGTCTATGCATGGTATACAATCAGCGCGGCTCACAGTATCATATAGTTGTACATTCATCACCATGATCATTTTTTAGAACATTTGCATCGCTGCAGAAAAAGAAAAAAAAAAACAAATTCATGCATCTGTGCCAGTTTGAAAGGATTTATGTACCCTAGAAAAGCCATGTTTTAATCCTGACCTTATCTTTTGTGGGAGCAACCATTTCTTTTCATCCCTATTCAGGACTGTAGGGTGGAAACTTGATTAGATTATCTTCACGGGGATGTGGCTTGCTCAATTGGGGGTATTATCCTTGGATTAGAGGGAGATGTGACTCCACCCATTCCAGGTGGGGTCTTGATTAGTTTACTGGAGTCCTTTAAAAGTGGAAACATTTTGGAGAGAGCAATGGGAGAGCTCGAGATCCATGAGAGATGAGAGAGCCCATGCAGCCAGAGACCTTTGGAAAAGGAATACGCCCCTGGGGGAGTTTCATGAAGCAAGAGCCCTGGAGAAGAAGCTAGCAGACATCACCATGTTTGCCATGTGCTCTTCCAGCTGGGAGAGAAACCCTGAATGTCATCGGCCTTTCTTAAGTGAAGCTAACCTCTTGTTGGTTCCTTAATTTAGACTTTTTTTGTGGGAGGATGGTACATGGCCAGGGAATCGAACCTCGGTCTCTCCCACATGGAAGGCCCACACATTCTACCACTGAACCACCCATTGCACCCTGATTTGGACATGTTTATAGACTTGCTTTAATTGGGACATTTTTATGCCTTAGAACTGTAAACTTTCAACTTAATAAATTCCCCTTTTTTAAAGCCATTTCACTTCTGATTTATTGCATTCCGGCAGCTAGCAAACCAGAACACACCCCATACCCCTGACACCCTCCCTCTCATTGACCACTAGCATTTACATCTACCCAATTTATCTTACCCCTTATGCCCCCTATTATTTATTTTTTATCCATATTTTTTTACTCATCTGCCCATACCCTGGATAAAGGAGCATCAGACAAGGTTTTCACAGTCACATTGTAAAAGTTATCTTTATACAGTCATCTTCAAGAATCAAGGCTACTGAAACAGCTCAAAAGTTTTAGGTACTTCCCTCTAGCTACTCCAATATATCAAACTAAAAAGAGATATCTATATAATGTACTAGAATAACCTCCAGGATAACCTCTCGACTGTCTGAAATCTCTCAGCCACTGACACTTTGTCTCATTCCTCTCTTCCCCCTTTTAATCAAGGCTTTCTCAATCCCTTGATGCCAGGTAGCTCAATACAGGATTTGTGTCCCACATTGCCAGAGAGATTTAAACCTCTGGGTGTCACGTCCCACGTAGTGGGGAGGGCAGTAAGTTCACCTGCTGAATTGGCTTAGAGGCCACATGTGAGCAACAAAAGGTTCTCTGGAGGTGACTCTTAGCATGATTTTTAAGTAGACTTAACCTATTCTTTGCAGGAATGAGTTTCATGGGGGTGAACGCCAAGACGGAGGGCTCAGCCTATTGATTTGATTGTCCCTACTGCTTAGGAGAATATCAGGAATTCTCCAAATGGTGAGGTTATATATTTCCTCCTTTATCCCCAGCCCCGTAAGGGGACTTTTATTCACTGCCTAAATTACTCTGGGATATATCAGGGCATCACACTAACCTGGACAAGTCAACAAAATTTCACACCCTTTTCAAGAGTCCATCTACTTAAGCTGTTCAACTAAACTGACCAGACAAGTTGTTAGGTAGTGTGCTACCCAAAATATTAATTTTGCACCAAGTAAATACCTCTCTCTCATCTACTCTTTGAGACCAAAGGAAGAAAAGTTTATTTTGTCCAGAACCTAAGTTTTCAATAGCACATAATCTAACTCAACCTATCTGGATGGATCACTTACACAATCCAAACACAGGGAGCCCAGAATAAAAATGAGTGCCTTTAATTCTGTGTAGCTTAATGTAATGCCTAGATACAGCTCAGAGTATATTAACCAGATAAAAAGTACTGGCAAAGTCCCTCGAGGGATGGGAGAAAGAATATGAAACTATTATACTTTACTACCAGGAAACCCCTGATACTGTGCCAAACATTAGGAATACCTAAATCAATAGGCCACGCCCTTGATTTTGAGGCTTGCTCCTGTGAAGCTTATGTATGTGGCAGAGAAGCTCAGCTTATGTGTAGTTACACCTAAATTACTTCTGGAGGACCTCTTTTGTTACTTAGATGTGGCCTCTCTCTAAGCCCAACTCTGCAAGTGAAACCATTGCCCTCCCCCTCATGTGACACATGACATCCGGGGGTGAAAATCTCCCTGGCGGCATGGGAGATGAACCCCAGGGATGAGCCTGGCCCTGGCACTGTGGATCAGCAATGCCATCCTAACCAGAAGGGGAAAAGAAATGTAACTAATAAAGTATCAGTGGCTGAGAGAGTTCAAATAGAGTCAAGAGGCTACTCTGGAAGTCACTCTTACGCATGCTTCAGTTAGACATTGCTACCTTTCCTAACTTGCCAAACCCCAAACAAAACCACTCCTGCCAATCCTAAAGAATACCTAGGGCATTGTATAAAATCCTACAAAGGTTCCAGGCACTAGTGTAGCTTTCCAGAAACCTACAACTTCCAGGTGGGTCCCTGGACCAGATAAGTCCTGAAATACTGAGGGGTCAGCCTCTACAGAACATTAGCTTGTTCCATCCCCCTATTCCATATTATTGACAGCCCCTTCCAACATGAAAAAGTTGGAATGGGCATAGCCCAAATACCCCTAAAGAGCGTGAGAAAGATCAACGGTGATGGTGGAGTTATACACCCACCATCAGAAGATAGGGTTTAATAAAGGAGGATGATTGCTGAATCAGTATATTGATACTTTAGACTCCAGAATCTTAGAACAGATAGAAGTAAAAACCTAAAATTGTAACACATACCAAATCTGAAATCTGTTTTACAATTAATTGTTGTGATGTGCTTTGAAATTTATTGTTTTGGATGTGTTATTTTTTCACAAAACAGAAAAGCCAATTGTGATGAAAAAACAAAAGCTGAAGGACTTCATCACCCTATACTTGCCCTATAAAGAAATGCTAAATTGCCCTGTAAGAAATGCTTCAGACTGAAAGGCAAGGATATTAGATACCTGATCAAAGTGGCATGAAGAACTCTGGTACCTGTATCCATATGGGTAATTACAAACGCCAGTATTGTTAGAGTTTTTTGGTACATAACTCTAATAATTATGTCTTCAAGAAATGCAACTGAATAAAAAGTACTGAAAATTAAAAAAAAACATGGTTCTTTAAAAAATGTTTTGTGGTAAATTTAAAAATTGATTTGTACATGTGACTTTTATATTATTTTAGAAAACAATTATCCATTATATGCAGCTGTGAGTCTACTATTAGGAGCAAGTTTTAACCATCTATTACTCTAGCCCTTTGCCCTCTTTGCATTCTTTTAACTCTACTCATCTACAAACCATCCTCATGTAAATGCTTTAGTCAGTAAATGAAAAGGAGAATTTCATGTCCTCTTCTCATAACCTAGCCTTTCCCAGTTCATTTTTCCTGTCATTTTGATAACTCTATTGCCTTTCATAATTAATAGAAACAGTTCCTTTCTATTCATTCTAAGTTTCCATTTTCAGTCATACTGCTTATCTCAACCCTCCCCATAGATGTCTCCAACATTTGAATAATTCCTAAAGTAGTCTAACAGGTTCAGAAAACAAGCTAATCACGGACTCCTGTGATTTTTTTTACTTTCACTAACTACCTTCAAAACTTTTTGTAGTTGGAAGTCAATTTTAAACTCCTGTCTCACATTCAAGACCAGTCTACAACAGCGCTGTCCAAAATAACTTTCTATGATGATGAAAATGTTCTACATCTACATTATCCAATAGGATAGCCACTAGCTACTTGTGGCTATTGAATACTGACATGTGGCTAGTATAACTGAGTAACAGAAGCCTTAATTTTATTTTAAATACCTATATGCAGTTAGTGATTCCTTTTGGACTACACATCTACAAAAATGTCAACTCTTACCCCCCAACTTGGGTCCTCCACCCCAAGTCAGTCTGCTATACATAGGCCAGGTTTATCCTCTTCATTTCATATTTGCAAAATGTGATTGATGCCAGCTGCTCATCACTCATGACTATGAATTCATCAAAGTCTGAAATTGACTAGAAAACAAAAGTAAGTTTTTTCCCTGTGTGAATTACCGGGTTATAAAGTTTGGGACAGGACTCCTGTCTTCTTTTATACACAAATACAAAACCATAATTCTTATAAAACCTAATATAAATGATGTGAATTTGAGACAAGAATAAACTTCAGTTTACTTCCAAATGATTTACTATTATTTCCTTAGTTCAGAACATTACGCATACAATTCTATTTTAAAAACCACAAAAGGTTTAAGTAAGAAAGTTACTATTTATTTTCCTACAGGTAATTCTTCTGTAGTTTCAACATTCCCCCATCATATTTAAAAGGTTAAAGATTCAGGAAGCTTAGAACTGGATCACTTGGCCCTTTCTCTTCTTATCTCCACCCAATTCAAAATGCTTGCATCTCTTAATGGCCAGCATCCTCTTGGATCTGCAGTTGGGCTCAACACATTCAAGCCTCAGCACAATCTTCTTGGTGGTTTTAGCCTTCTTCCGGAAAATTGGCTTTGTCTGCCCTCCATAGCCGCTCTGCTTCCGATCGTAGCGCCTCTTTCCTTGGGCATACAGGGAATCCTTGCCCTTCTTATACTGGGTCACTTTGTGAGGCTGATGCTTGCCACACTTCTTACAGAAAGTCCTTCTTGTTTTAGGTACATTGACCATCTTGACCGTAAGCTGTCTACACAGTGAAAACTGTAGCGAAACATTTCAAATAAAATAGTAGAGGTTAAACATCTTGAAAAATGAAACAGTGCTATACAAATAAACATAGGAAAATACAGAGGATACTACATAGCCCAGTATTGTAAAAATCCACAAAATAGTCATTTTCCATATGAGTAAATGCATATAGAAGTGCACACCTTTTTGGAATGCTTAGTTTAAAATTACTGGATAAGCCTGTAGAACGAGATTCATTTAATAACACCAAGAGCATAGCAGCAGCACAAGGCTGTCAGTAGTAATTAATCCCTTAGGGCTTAATTTATCATGCTTTACAAAAAGAAAAGCCTAGTAGTGTTTATCTAATTTTTCTTTTTGCAAAAAAAGAGAAGGCCAAGACTAGCTCCTAGTTTTTTTTCTCGCGTCCCTACTCCAGAACCCCTTCCTCCATTTCCTAGTGCTACCGATCAAACACACGTAGTTCTCTGCCAGATGGGCATAGCTGCCAATCTATGACACCAGGGTTTCAAAAGGAGGGTTTATTGCTAGGGGAAGCAAGGAAACCAGATGGCCCACGGGCCTAAAATCTGTCTCCAAGAATCAAAGGAGTTCAACTACAGTAACATTTATAAAAAGGGTGGAACTAAGCTGGAATTGAAAGAAAATAACCATTACAGCATCAAGTATAAGCGCTGTAGTGAGTGATTAGTTCTCGAATGATGAAGTCCCGTATTTAGCAAACAGCAGGGCATTGTCTCTGTGATCCTAAGACTCTAAAGTTGTAAAACAGGATAAGGCTGGGTACGAGCAGGCGCCAGTCACGAGGTCTTACAATCACAAGGTAAAAGTTATACAATCGCTATCAAAGATCCATCTAGGTGGATTTCTGTAATTTCAGGTATTTCTTTTTGGCTATTCTACAATATACTAGAGTAAGAAGGCATCTGTGTAACGATTCGGTCATCTATTTAACTCTCAGTTTCGTGGCTACACTAGCTCTTAAGGAGGACTGATTCCACGCACCACCTATCACCTATGGCCTCAGCCCGCCCCATCTCTTTTCCGACAGCCCTGCCAGCCAGGTTTCACTTTTCCTGTCCTTAGTAACTCGTCAGCAGCCTCGAGGCTGACGTGTCCTTAACAGGCCGGCGTCTCTCAGCGACCAGCACCCGCCATGCGCGGGCCTCTTTCCTGAGGGAGAAGTTTGTTCTTAACCTCAGCTAAGCCAAGGCGGCGGGTCTCGCCTTCCCTTTTTCACAAGCGTCTAGTCCATCCCGGGATTCTGAGCAACGACTGCTCCTCTCCGAAGGGATACAGTCCCTTCTTTAGCTTACCGGTAAATGCAGCGTCCACGTTCCCCTCTCGCTCCGGCTCGCGCCTAACCGGAAAGGCAGGAAGGAAGCGGAAGTAGGAACTAGGCCTGAGCGACAGCTCTGCGAACCAATAGGCAGCAAGCAGCGCCGCCGGGCGTTTCGGGCTGTCTCCCGGGCGCGCCAACCAGCAGCCCGGGGGCGGGGCGGAGGGGCAGGGCCGTGGGGCCGCGGCGCTGTCCGCCGGGCGCGGCCTGTCAGCACAGTCGCCGCCGCCCGGGCGAGGCTGCGTCCCAGAGTCCCGGCGGCCCCGGACCCGCGTCAGGATGAGCGCGCAGAGGACGCGGGTCCGCTGGAGGCGCAGGTAACGGAGCTGGGGCGCGGCGCGGCCGTGGCGGGGCTTCTTCCGGGACCCTGGTGCTGGCTGGGCAGGGCCGAGGCGGCGGCGAGCCGGGGCTCCTAGCGGCCACGCCAGTGCCCGCGCTGCGGCTGCCCGACGCGGGTGTGTGGAGCCGGGCGACGCGGGGCCCGGCATGAGGTAGCGGGGGCGGCCGCGGGGCAGTTCCGCCGGCTGCAGGCCCAGGCCGCGCCCGCCCGCGCGCCTTGCGAGCAGAGAGCAGCTGGTCCTCCCCGCGCCCGCCGCCCGGGCCCGGCCCGGCGACCATGAGGCTCCGCATCTACAAGCGCAAGGTGCTGATCCTGACGCTCGCGGTGGCCGCCTGCGGCTTCGTCCTCTGGAGCAGCAGTGGGCGGCCGCGGAAGGACGAGGCGCCCGGGCCGCCGTTGCTGCCGGACGCTGAGCCCGCGCGGGGCCTCCGCAGGCTCTCCAACGAGTCGGCCGCCCCGCTCGGCCCCGCTGCCCCGCAGCCCGAGGCGGACAACCTGACGCTGCGGTACCGGGCTCTGGTCTACCAGCTGAACTTCGACCAGATGCTGAGAAATGTGGAGAAGGCCGGCTCCTGGGCCCCCCGGGACCTGGTGCTGGTCGTGCAGGTGCACAACCGGCCTGAGTACCTCAGACTGCTGCTGGACTCGCTCCGAAAAGCCCAGGACGTGGACAACGTCCTGGTCATCTTCAGCCACGATTTCTGGTCGACGGAGATCAATCAGCTGATCGCCGCGGTGGACTTTTGTCCAGTTCTGCAGGTGTTCTTTCCTTTCAGCATTCAGTTGTACCCTAACGAGTTTCCGGGCAGTGACCCCAGAGACTGCCCCAGAGACCTGGAGAAGAACGCCGCCTTGAAGATGGGGTGCATTAACGCCGAGTACCCCGACTCCTTCGGCCACTATAGAGAGGCCAAGTTCTCCCAGACCAAGCACCACTGGTGGTGGAAGCTGCATTTTGTGTGGGAGAGGGTTAAAATTCTTCAAGACTATGCCGGCCTTATACTTTTCTTAGAGGAGGATCACTACTTGGCC
The DNA here is from genome assembly GCA_004026745.1 of Myrmecophaga tridactyla. Taxonomy (NCBI): domain Eukaryota; kingdom Metazoa; phylum Chordata; class Mammalia; order Pilosa; family Myrmecophagidae; genus Myrmecophaga; species Myrmecophaga tridactyla. The sequence goes on from PVIY010010204.1 coordinate 19,016, forward strand.
CCAGACTTTTACCACGTCTTCAAAAAGATGTGGAAACTGAAGCAGCAGGAGTGTCCTGAGTGTGATGTTCTCTCCCTGGGGACCTATGTCACCAGCCCCAGTTTCTATGGCATCGCCGACAAGGTAGACGTGAAAACGTGGAAGTCGACAGAGCACAACATGGGGCTGGCCTTGACCCGGGACGCCTATCAGAAGCTGATGGAGTGCACGGACGCTTTCTGCACCTACGACGATTACAACTGGGACTGGACTCTCCAGTATTTGACTGTATCTTGTCTTCCGAAGTCCTGGAAAGTGCTGGTTCCTCGCGTTCCTCGGGTTTTTCATGCCGGGGACTGCGGCATGCATCACAAGAAGGTGTGCAGGCCGTCCGCGCAGAGTGTCCACATCGAGTCACTCTTCCACAGCAACAGACAGTACCTGTTTCCAGAAACGCTCAGCGTCGGTGACAAGTTTACTGTGGCAGCCGCTTCCCCACCTAGGAAAAATGGAGGGTGGGGAGATATTAGGGACCATGAACTCTGTAAAAGTTATAGGAGGCTGCAGTGAAAACTCACAGTACACAAGCAAAAGTGACAGTCTTTTGTCCACACAGGAGATACAGCTGAATAAAAGGGTTTAGGAACTGGTTTCTGCTTTAATACAAAAAAAATTTTTTTTCTTGTAAAAGATGTCCAACTATAGTAATCTTTTCCAATTATATCTGATTAAGATTTTAAACAAGATTTCATTTCTGGGGTTGCACTTTAAAGCTCACCCTTTATCTGGTAAAGCTATCACTATTGTTAATTTATGAGAGAGGACAAGAAACCTTATTAAATTGCATCTGTCTTTTTATCTGGAACTTTGTACACTTTTCCACTTTCAAAAGTTATTTTAAATACAGCAAAATTTATTTAAAATTATTACAGCCGTAAAAAGTATTACAATTAAATTGTTAGTGTTAATGGAGCAAGCCCAGTTTCCCTCTTGACAGTTATTGGGAAGACATTGCTTCACAAGATTTATAATTTGAAAGTTATGTTTGTTAAAACACCCTGTCACAACAGTCATTTTCAGTATTACAGATTCCTGTACTATCGTGTTAAGATTTGCCTGTGCTTTGGAACCTTCATAGAACACTTTCTTTTGGAATGTATTTGATAAGAAAGTTTAAACATGATTTCCACTTCAATGTAGAAATACAGTGGATTTGCTTTTTTCTTTTAGTGCTGCCAAAATAAAATACTCATTTTTGCATAAAAAGATTCCTAATCATTTTGCAGAATAAATTTTATTTAGTCTTTACACCAAAATTAAGTAAAGGTATTCTGGAAATTTTGAAAGTAAACATTACATCTTAATATTTAGTATTTGTACAGTTGAGTGTAACTATAGAAAATCCAGCTCATAACAATGCATTCCCTTTGGAGGAAACTGGCTTTTAAATTAGCCAAGCATACTTAATGAACAATAAAAAACTGCTGTATAAGGGAAATACAGCCTAAATTTGTTTTTGAGAGCCAGAAATGATACAAAGTTCAGTCACACTAAGGTGAAACGTTTTCTAACGCAGTTTTATTTTAACAGAGATGTTTTAAAAGGACAACATACAGTAAATAAACAGGCATGAAGTTTACTCCATACTTAATGTAGAAGTTTCCTTTAAAAATACATACTGTAATTGCATTCATCTAAAAAGTTACTCATAAAAGACTAGTTTCTGTGCAGTCATTTAAACCTAAGAAAATCATTAAATGGACAGTCTCAAAATTATTGTATTTACTTAAAATTTATCTTGTAGTTGAAAAATGCGTATGGCTGTCCAAAGTGAGGCAAATAGTTCTCTTGCTTTATAGCCTGCCTTCACATTTCCTCACAGGCCAATCTGGTTCCAGATTTTATCTGGGGATTATAAATGTAAATCAGGATGAATAGCCAGGCTTTCCACCAGTTTTTGATACTCTGGACCAACAACCCCAGTTAAAGGACTAAAGAAATTAGGTAATTTCCAGGACTAAAGTCTGATTTAGTAGCTGTTTCTGAAGCAGAAAGAGTTCATGGCCTCACAGTTAGCAAGTAGATCAACAAATATTTTCCCTTCTACATTTCCTTTCATATTGTTTATAAATGTTTGTTAGAAAAAATATTAGAATTTTCTCCAGCCTCTACAATTCCACAAAACTAGTACTTTTAGATATGTTACTGGCTTCCCTTTTAGATGTTATAAAGAAATTTGATGAGCAAATACGGGCTTTTTTGTTTTCACGTAATATAATGAATATTTCCCCACGGGAGCAAATTGTCAGATTTTTAAATGGTTGTATTCTAAAGTTCTTAAATTTATTCTATAAAAACCAAAAGATCTTTTAATACTGCAATATAACTACCAAGAAATTATTTTAAAATACTGAAATTTCAAATTCTGTACTAAATTTAAACTATATGTATGTTAGTAAAATACATTTCTCATGTGTCAGGTACACTTTGTGAAATACACAAAAATTTAGTATTTTTGTCATGAAGCAAAAATACTAAATTCCACTAGATGTATTTGTATTTTAATTATTTAAATCATTAATATTAGTAAGTTCTTTCTCTTCTAAGAATTTAGCTCAATTTCAAGCTCAAATATATCCTGTTGAGACTTACAAATGAGTAATTTTAAGATTCTACCTCTCCTTTATACCCTCATATTTCTAATTAGTTGCATTCTCAATAATTTTTATTTTGTAAGAGACACTACAGCTTAGGGAATATTTGGAAACTTTCTTAAAGTAAAAGTAAACAAAAACAGAAGTTAATATATACAGATTGAATGAAAATGCTTAACTCTCCATTAGCAAATTACAGAATCACAAAACTTATCTTCATAATAAAACAAAATTTGTTTAATTCTCTAGAGGGGAGTAAAAAACAATTCCAGTTTCCCCATTAGGATGAAATTTGCAAATTTTAATTTTATACTTTCCTAAATAGCTTATTTTTGAGGTAACAAGTAGCAATCTATTTTAGGCCCAACCTTTTTTTTTTTTTTTTTACTGTTAACTTTTCAATTCCAAAATTATATAGAATTAATCCAAGTCATATAGCAGAGAATTCTGAAAACTGAATGCACAATGAGTCACATGGTCGTTAATAATCTGCACACTGCCATCCTGCATGCTGGTTTCTTTTATGCCTTCAAAAGCAGACAGATTATGAACTTCAGTTTTGTTCAGTAAAGGAGATAACGGATCATCTAATTCTGTCTCTTCAGTTTTTACTGGTTCTTTTAAATTCGGTTTTTCCTCATTTGAGTAAACACCACTTTCTTCTTTTATAAATTCAGGTTTCACTTGTGACTTAGGTTGCTGAGATTTTTCAAAAAGCACTTGAGAAACATCAAGGGATCCTTGTTGCAAGCACACAACTGGACTACAACTGTCTGTTTCGCGTGCTTTATCTATGACAGATGAGTCAGAAAGTCCGGCACTTCCCATTGCGTGTGCTTGTACAGTATCAGTTGTAGTGGTGGTAAGATGTTCTCTATTTTCTTTTTCATTCAAATGACTTCTTTCATTGATTCTTTCTTCCTTTTCATGAAGCTTATCATAGTTAGAGTCTTGAATCTGTGTCAGGAGAAACAAGAAGTTAGTGGTTCTATGAAACAAACAGGAAATTAAAACTGTGGATCCTCTGGAAATAAGTTGTGAGAAATAACCTGCAGATATGCTTCCATTCTTTCCCCTTAAAGCCAACCTCCAAATGCTGCCAAAGTCACTTTTCCTTTCTTTAATAGAGAAGTTGTGCGTTTACAGAACAGGATTCCCATACACACCCTATTATCAACACCTTGCTTTGGCATGACACATTTGTTACAATTGAAAGTACCATTTTATCATTGTACTATTAACCACTGGTCCACGGTTTAACTTAAGAGTTCACTGTTTGTGTTGTATAGTTCCATGGACTTTTAAAAAAATTGTTATTCTAGTACCATATATCGAAGTCACTTTTTTTTGCATGGGCAGGCACTGGGAATTGAACCTGGGTCTCCGGCATAGTGGACGAGAACTCTGCCACTGAGCCACTGCTGCCCACCCACTTTTTTTTTTTAATGTAGCAAAAATTTTTATTCCATTTTTTTCTCAGAATTTCTATAATCTGCTGATTTTAAAAAAAAACTAAGAGAAGGAAAAAAAACAGCCCAAAAGAAGGCAGCATGATCTTTTAAGGCTTACTCATAAATAGCAAATTTCTGTACCCTCTTCTGCCCTTTCCACGTGTAGCTGTTCCTATTATTAACATCTTAGCACATGTGTTACACTTATAGACCAATATTGATGCATTATTCTTAACTGAATAATTAATAATCCATAGTTTATCAAAAGTCACTTTTTAACAGCGTAAATTTAGCATTAATTCTCTGCCTAAATTCTTTCAGTGACTCCTCACCTCTTTTAGGATAAAATAATCCAAGCTTTTCAACATGGCCCACAAAATCCTTTATGACCTGATCTAATAGTAATCATTTTTTTAAAGGCATCCCTGAATTTCTTTAATTTTCTTGAACTTCTCTAATTAGAGCCATGCCCCATCACAATTCACAATTAATGAATTGTTCTAGTTACTAAATTACTTTTCATGTATCCAATACTGAATATAAAAATGACCAAACTTAAGCTTCAACTACAAAGAATAAACTATATAGCATATTTCCCATGGTGTGAAGGAAATTTGTCCTTGTACTAGTACTTGAACTTACCAAATGTTAGTGTCTCTGTTCTTCATTGCAGGATTATTTCAGAATTAAGTAACAAGTGAAAATGAACAGCAGAGTGTTTAACATAGAGTAGACACGCAGTCCCTCCTCCTCCTCCTCAATGAACAATGCTGTTTTTTCCATATCATGTTCATTTTGTTTAAAGTTATGATATCAAGAAATCAAGAGTTACATTATTTGTCAGGCTTTGACCTGTCAAAATAGGTCAAATAGTCATCCTGCTATAAACCCCACCAAAACCCTTACCTCTGCGTGGATCTGAATCTTATTATCAGTGACCTGAAGAACTTCAATTAATGGTGGGGTCAGAGGGCTTGTCTGTCTGAATGGAGGGCTTAGGACCTCATCTACAAATTCATTCACGTTTTCTTCATTGACAAATAACTTTTCCTAAAATAAAAAGAAAAAACACTCTGTCTTACGGGTCATATTTAACACAGTTGTACCTAAAAGAAGCTACAGAAAGACAACCTAAGTCTCACACAGTTCACTGTAACACTTTAAAAACGTTTATGTTAATGTTATTCCCACACTGTCTCAACAAAAGAAAATTGAATTATTTTAGAGAATGGTAAGAACAGCAAGATGACATACATATATATATACATAGGGAAAACCTAGAAGAAAAAAGCCTTGATTTATTTTCTAGCTCTCTATTAAATCTAAAGTATGTTTTCTCCCCTAGATAATATTTACAGATATTTTTCCTTCCTCTTAATATTTCATAAGAGTAACATTACCTTAAAGCTGTAAATGCAGTTCCAGCTATAAAATGTAATTCAGTTTTAGAACACTTCCTAATGAGTCAGCTAAGAAATATACATGCCAGAATCTATTCAAATTTGGGGTGACCAGTTTACTTTTCAATTCTTAATTAGCTAAGAGCCAAGTTTAATCTTTCATTTAAAAGAAATATATTCTATCTTTAAGTATTGAGAGTCTCTGGTATGCTACTAGTATAGAGCTAATAAGGGTGAGGAAGGCCTCACAGCACTGACATGGAAAGATTTCTAAACCACTATTAGGAAATGTAAAAATCACTCAACAGGATCCCAAACACAAAGCAGTTTGTTCATAGTCATGTCAGATGAATATACGTATGGGAGGAATAACCATATTTAGAATTATGTAATTCATAAAATCAGTTCGTGGTTGCCCATAATAAAAGTACTTTCACCTCCAAAATACACAAAGTTCATTATTTGGTCCAAAAATGAAAGAAAAATCAGATACAAGTTTCAAGTTCCCTTCTATGAGAATTTAATACGTCTGCTATTTCATCATTAAGCAGCTAATGAATATACTTTATTAAGTTTTGTGATAAGACATCCCAAGGCAACCAAACTGTATAGTGTTTTTCATCTATCCTTTGAATGGCAAATGTTAAATTAGCAAAATTCCCACTGTTAAATTTTTAAATCATTTTGGTTCTTTATTGTGTCAGAGAATCATCTGTGTTTTTTCAAAATTGCTTATATTGGGGGTAAAGTACTGCTCCTAAATTGTTCTTTATATTACTTAGTGTATTCCCTTCCTTAAAGGAGCTAGCCCTGCAACTTCTAAAGCAGGGTGTCCATTAGCCACTAAAAACTATATGAAAAATGTTGGGTGTATAGGGCACTTATGTGGATAGAGTGTCATTCTATAGCTTTCATAAAATTTTCAAATTTTGGGTCATAAACCCCAAAAAAGCTCAAGAATCACTTCACCGTAGAATATTGGGCAATTCTGCATGTCAGCCTCCTTAATCTACAAAATCAGCCAAATGGACTAGGATAACTCCAAGGAGTCTAACCATCTGCATCACTGAGCTCAGTGCCTTGAAACTTTGAATCCTAAATCAACTGATCCCACACTCATGGCATAACTAAAAAATAACATTATAAAATGAAGTAGAAGTTAGGCTGTGGTAGTTAGATTCAGTTGTCAACTTGGCCAGGTGAAGGTACCTAGTTCTGCTGCTGTGGACATGAGCCAATGGCATGTGAGGCTCATCTGTCACCGATTACAACTGCAGTCGGCTAGGAGGTGCCTGCTGCAATGAATGATGTTTGATTTAATTGGCTGGTGCTTAAATGAGAGAGCTCAATGTAGCACAGCCCAAGTAGCTCAGCACACCTCATCTCAGCATTCGCAGCTCAGCCCAGGCCTTTGGAGATGCAGAAAGAAATCACCCCAGGAAAAGTTGCTGGAACCCAGAGGCCTGGAGAGAAGGCCAGCAGAGACCATCCTGTGCCTTCCCACATAAGAAAGAACCTCAGTTGAAAGTTAGCTGCCTTTCCTCTGAAGAACTAATGAAATAAATCCCCTTTTATTAAAAGCCAATACGTCTCTGGTGTGTTGCATTCCTGCAACTAGCAAACTAGAACACAGGCCATATTTACATATGTAAAACTAAACATGGAAGCTGTGTATCTTTTCTCTCATACATATATGAAATCTCTATTAGGAATAAAGGCTGGTTATTATTATTTCTAAGAAAAGAACCAAATTTCACTTTCATCAAATCGAACTGAAAATATCACACTTGACACTTTTCATTAGATTTACAATTTCTAAGGGGTACCCACATTACGCATTCTAGACTATATTTTTAGCCAACATTATAGATACTATCCCTTTATATGATTTAAGACCTCAAAATAATTCTTTATGGGAATATACTATGATCCCAGTGAGCGAGCAGCCCGGGTTAGGAGTTAGCACAGTGGGAAATCAGATGAAAATACATTGTTTAGAATTCTCTTCACTGCTTGCCCATATAGTTTTCTTCCCACAAACATTGTGAATTATTTTCACAACTATTAAAACAATTACAGGAAGATGACTGCCATTTCATAAATTTCGCCCTTCTAATGACATAAACAGATATGCAATCTCATCATATTCACACAAAATACCTTACCTAATGTTGACTATTTTTATTGTTTTGGGGGATTTCAAATTAACCACTTCTCACCAAAGACAGTCCATTTGTAAAATCTATATATAACTTATTGGCAAACATCTAGAAAAACAAATAGTGAAAATTTCTGACAGGCTAAAGACCAAGGCCAACTACTTTATTTTTCATACATAATCTGCGTAACTAGTATTGCTTCTGGGAATTTGACACTTGAATATGTTAAAAGAACTAAAAAAGTTACATGTAAGGTTGATACTATACTGCTATCAAAATCACAAATTTATGAATTCAAAGAATTCTTTAGAACTTCAAATTTTAAGTGGTTTTTCAGTCATTTGCCAATAATATGGTGGAGTGGTGATTCTGAAATGCAGGAACCTCAATAATCTTAACAGGCATAGCAGGACTACAAAAGCACATGTTGAATTATTCCTCAGAATTATATCCAAATAACTGGGCGGCACCCAGTTTTCCAGTGCTGGCCAGGGGAGCTGCGGCTGATACAGGTGCTGCTTAGCTCAACATACGTTCACTGACACTTGGCTAAGCCCCAGGCGTTGTGCTACATACCAGGGGCCCGGAGGTGGTCCCGACTGGGCAGTGGTCATTTCAGCGCCCTACCGTCACCTCCAGAGGACAGCCCCACCTGCCTCGGGGACAAAGTCGCGCAGCACCGTAGGGTGGGAAAGGCAGGAGATGTGAGCCACAACTGCCTCCGAATTCATTTTCCCAGTAAGAACTGCGTGCAACTGATTGGTCTTTGGAAGTAAATTTACTTTTTTAAGATTAAAAAAAGCGATTTGCCAACTTAAAATATGGCCATTAGGGAGTGGTTCTCAAATTTATTTGGGTCACAAACGCTTTTGAGAACATGATGAAAGTTAAAGCCCTTCTCCCCCCCAAAAAAAGCACCCTGATTTTTTTTTTACATTTAATTTCAGGAATTCACCGATCCCTGGGAACCCATTCATGTCCTTCTTAGAAAACACTGGACCCCGGGAAAACTACTCTTGCATTACGGGCAACTTCGAAGATTTGAAACCCATTCACCAGAGGAGAAGCGTGGACGCTTCTTTTCTTCAAAATACAGAGAGAGCGTTTTAAGCGCACGGGCATCTTTCATCAGTTCCAATCCACTATCAATTTCAAGCCATTACAAGAGACACGCTAACGGAAAGCACTTTGTTTAGCATAAATGGAGAGGGTGCCTGTAATCAACTTCGCAAAAGGGACGGAGCATTTCACAAGTAGAAAGCTCTAGCAAGAAACGTTACCTCCAGAGAATCCTTGCTTAGACCGTAATACCACTCTCTCCAAATCCCAGGGCTTTCTGGAGATTTGGACAGTTCGATCACTGCATTGTTTGAAGAGATGCTAATCACGGGTTCTTTGACGCTCAGTTTATTCTCCGGAGCAAATTGCAAAAAGAAAGAATAGTCAGCTCCGGCCTGCGTGGAGAAGCCCAGCCTGTACCGCCGGGGGCTCACTTCCCCCCGCAGACTGTCCGGCTGGATCCCAGGCACCGGGATGAGGAGAGTCAGAGAGCCTTCGTCCTGGTGGCACTGCAGAGGGGGGCGCAGAGGCGCCCCACGCTGCGTCCCCGGGCCCGCCGTGGCCCCGTCCGACGGCTCCCCGCCGGTTCCCTCTGGGTCCACGCGCGCCCCCGCGCGCACAGCCCCGCGCTCACCGGCGGTGACGGCGGAAGACCCCGGGCCAAGCCCGGCACGTGAAGGACGCGAGGAGTCCCCGCGGCCGCCCCCACCAGCGCCGCCCGCGGCGGGAGGCGGCTCCTCCACGGCGCCCAGGGCCGACCCCGCGCGCCCGCCGGGATCCTGCTCCTCCGCGGCGCCCGCAGCCGCCGCCTCGCCAGCACCTGTGCCCGCGCGACCCGCGCACCCCTTGGCAAGGCCCGCCTCCCCGGCGCCGGCGGAAGCGCAGGCCGCGCCGTCAGTTCCGGGTGCGCCCTCCGCCTCCTCCTGGGCCGCCGCCGGCCCCCAGCGCGCGGGCGGCCGCACCACGGGCAGCGTGACGACCAGCTGCCGCCGGGCCGTGAGGAAGCGCGCCGTGCCGCGGCTCTCATCCACCGCATAGGGGAGCGGGAGCCGCAGCCGGTAGTCGGGCCTCCGCGAGTCGAGGCTCAGCAGCTTCCCCGCCACCTCCAGCGCCGCCTGCTCGGCCGAGCGCAGCAGCGGCAGCTCGATGGTGACCACCAGCTCGCGGGGCACCGGGCTCGGGGCCGAGTCGCGGGAGCAGCGGTAATCCTGCAGGTCCACGTGGTGCCGCTGCACCACGCTGCAGCGGGGCTCGGTGGGGCCGGGCCGCAGGGCCTCCTCCGGGGCGGGGCGCGCCTGAGGCCGGGGGGCTGGGGCGCTGCCGGGGGCCGCCGGAGCCGGGTACGGGTAGGGGAATTCCGGGAGAAGGCCCTCGGGCTCTCGGTCGGGCCGGGCCGGGGCGCCCCCGGGCAGGGGCATGCGGAGCACGGCGGCCTCCGGGCTCCCCTTGTACTTGGCCTTCAGCACCTTGGCGTTCCTGCGGTCCAGCGTCACGCCGAACTGCTTCTCCACCGCGCCCAGCGCCGTGGCGTCCAGCATCTGGCGGAAGCGCGGGCAGCGCCGGGCCAGCGCCAGGGCGGCGGGGTGGAAGACCACATCGTAGACGGTGTAGCGGCCGCCGCGGCACCCCGCGTACTCGCGGCCCGGCGCCAGGCTGTGCGGCAGCGACCACAGGCGGCCGGGCGCCGCGCCCTCGGGCCCCGGCCGGCTGCGGGGCGCGCCCACCAGCGCGTTGCCGCACACGTTGACGAAACAGCGGCGCGCCCCGTCCAGGCTGGTGCGTAGCGCGTGGTCCGGCTCCGGGTGCACGAAGCGCACCTCCACCCCGCGCTCCCGCTCCAGCGCCGTGACCTCCGCCTCGTAGCGCCGCCGGTTCTCGGGGTCGGTGAGCTCCGCGGCGTAGTCGGAGAACAGCCGCCGGAACTCCGCGTCCTGGAAGGCGGAGGTGAGCCGCTGCACCTCGTCCGCGCTCAGGTCCAGGTCCTCCAGCGGCGAGGGCGCCTTGGCCATGCTGCCCCGCGGCCCCTCACCCTCCGGCCAGCGGGGCGAATCGGGGTCCCGGGCACGGAGTGTGGGGCGGCCGCGGTCCCTAACGGCCTGAGACTCGAGCCCTGGGCCGCGTGTGCCCGTTGCTATGGTGACGCCGCAACCCCGGGAGGAGGGCGCGAGGCGGGGCAGCTTGCGCGGCTTCTCCGGTCGGCAGCCGCCCGGGGCGCGTCCTAGGCCAGTGGGCCGCGGCGCGGTTGCTCCTGCGGAGGAGCCAGCGCGATATGGGTTCCCACGCGGTCCTTGTAACCCTGCAGGGGGCACCCATAGCGTGGAGAAGGACCTGGGAGCTGGCGTCACGCAGCGTGTTCACAGGCTGCAACTCAATCCATTGTGTTCTACTTTGCCAAGGCAACGTTTCCCTATTTTCTCCTTTCCATTTGCCCTGTAAAAACACTCATCTTGGGTGAGAAATATGAACACGCTATTCCTAAATACATACTAAAGACCTATAAACTTACAAAGCTAACACTTCGTTAGTGATAAAAATGCAAATAAGATACCACATATCACCTACCAAAATGGCAAAAATATGTATTTTCAGAATATAGTGTTTCCCTGAGTGGGCGTAATATTTAATAAAACTTCTAGAGAGTAGTTGAACAGTTTGTATCAAACTGCATACTTTTTTGACCCGGCAGTTCCAGGTGTACGGGAATAATTGAGTTGGGATGCAAAGACCTAGTGCGTGTTTACAGCAACGCCATTTATTCTAAAGGCTGGTGAAGAAGATGGTACAACACTGGCTTTGTTGAGCCAATTTTGGCAGAGCATGTAGTGGAATTCTAAATAGCCATTCGAAGTGGTGTCAGAAATTTACTGACTGAGTTATTTATTGATTGGTAGTTGTTAAACCCTGGGTCGTTTTTTTTACTTTCAATTTTTTTAGTAACATTTAATACAGTAGATGTTGGTGTTAGCTCCGTGACAAGACACGTTACAGATTTCCCTCCAAAGGCCACTTTTGGGCTTAAAATATCCCAAAACAGAACTCTTGATTGTTCACCTTTCCCAGACCTCTAGGCCTCATCTTTTTTTTTTTATTTAAAAAAATTTTTTTTAAATATGAAAACAAAGAAACACAAACATTCTTAACATATGATCATTCCGTTCTACATACATAATCAGTAATTCACAATATCATCACATAGTTGCATATTCATCATCATATCATTTGTTAGAACATTTGCATCAATTCAGAAAAAGAAAGACAACAGAAAAAAATTCATGCATACCATGCCCCTTACCCCTCCCTCTCGTTGATTGCTAGCATTTCAATCTAACCTCATTTTAACATTTGTTCCCTTTATTATTTCTTTTTATGCTGTGTGTTTTACTTGTCTGTTGATAAGATAGATAAAAGGAGCATCAGACACAAGGTTTTCACAATCACACAGTCACATTGTGAAAGCTGTATCATTATACAACCATCTTCAAAAAACATGGCTACTGGAACACAGCTCTGCATTTTTTCCCTCCAGCCTCTCCATTACATCTTGACTAACAAGGTGATATCTACTTAATGCATAAGAATAACCTCCAGGATAACCTCTCGACAGTGTTTGGAATCTCTCAGCCATTGACACTTTATTTTGTCTGATTTCACTCTTCCCCCTTTTGCTGGAGAAGGTTTTCTCACTCCCTTGATGCTGAGTCTCAGCTCATTCTAGGGTTTTTCTCAATCCCTTGATGCTGAGCCTTTCTGTCCCACATTGCCTGGAAGGTCCACACCCCTGGGAGTCATGTCCCACATAGACAGGGGGAGGGCGGTGAGTCTGCTTGTTGTGTGGGCTGGAGAGAGAGGCCATATCTGAGCAACAGAAGAGGTTCTCTTGGGGATGACTCTTAGGCCTAATTTTAAGTAGCCTTGACCTATCCTTTGTGGGGTTAAGTTTCATATGAACAAACCCCAAGATTGGGGGCTCAGTCGAGGCCTCATCTTAAGGGTCTCTTGGCAACATTCAGAACAGTTGACTGAAGCACATTTTTCTCTTGTTATCAGACAAGGGTGGTGGATTCCCTGACAAATGTGCTCAGTGACCAATCCCTGAGACACAGGGGTTTCCAAGACGGAGCTTATTGCTAGGTGCGAAGCAGGAGATCAGGTGGCCTCTCAGTCCAAAAATCTGTCTCTGGGAGCAGCGGATACCTTTATAGTTCCAAAAGACAGGCAGGTCTTAGGGCAATGAGCACAGTGGCCCTAGCTGATGTAATTAGAGGTGCTGTAATCGAGCATGCGCAGATTGGCTACATGTTTAGTCACAGAACATTTGTACGAAAAATGACAGCCATAATATGATAATTGATATGATGGTTTTAGTATTATAATGAGGTACGGTGACTGTAGGTTAAAGTCTAAGCTACTGTGCATGTCAGGCGGGCCCATACCTGTTAGATCCGGCTTTAGTTATCAAGATAACTTTGGACTTGGGGTGGGTTAGTTCTGAGCTGAATATAGCAACAGGCACACACAGCCCAAGGGTTCAATTCTCAGACCATTGCCAATGCCTTAAACATCTCCATGGCCTTAGAACTGTAAACTTGTAACCCAGCATATCCCGGTTGAAAAAGCCAACCCATTTCTGGTATATTGCCCTCCAGCAGCTTTAGCAAAAACCGAAAGGCTACCCAAATTCTTAACAGTAGTAGAATGGATAAATAAATGTTGTAAATGTATGTAACACACTATCATACAGCAACAATGTGAATTAATATTGCTAACACAAATTGAATAAAAACCAATTTATTCAACCAAGTGCAAAATAATACATATCATTTGATTCTATTATATGACAGGCAAAACTTGGCAAAACAAAGTTCACTCTGAGAAGTCAGGTTGGCGATTTCCCTTCTGCCAGGCAATGCATGTTAGTACACCAGACTTCTGGATTCCTTCTGGCTCCTCACATTCACTCTGCCTCTCACACTGAATGATTTCAGCTGTCATCATCAAGTTCTAATTCTTTCTTCTGCCAGCTCCAGTCTGCTTTTGAACCCTTCCTGAGACTTTTCGTTCCTATTACTGCCGTCTTCAGCTCTGTTAGGTTCCTATTGATAATTTCCATCTCATTTGCTATTGTGTTCATCTCATTTTCCTGATTTCCCTTAGTTCTTTGTTCATACTTTCCCTTAGCTCCTTGAGCGTATGAAGGACCATTTTCTAAAACATTTTTTATTGTGACATATAGATATAAAAATTTTTTTTCAAAGTACACTGTAACAAGTAGTTATGGAAAAGATTTCAGGGTTTGGTATGGCTTTCTATTCCACAGCTTGAGGTTTGCCTTCTAGCTATTTCAAAACACTGGAGACTAAAAGATCAATATAGTGATTCAGCAATCATACTCATTTTGTAGGACGATTTTTTAAAGTCTTTGTCTGGTATGTACAAAGTTCTTTGGTATGTATTTTGTTCTTGTCATTGATAGTTTCTAGTGCTTTAATTTTCTGCACTGCCTGGGCCATTGCTTCCTGTTCCTTTGCATGCATTGTAATCTTTTGTTGAAACCTGGACATCTTGATATTTTAATGTATCACTGGAATTTAGTTTCTAAGGCTTCTGTTCTTTATGCTTGTACCAAGCTACTGTTATGACAGAACTTTTGTTGAATGCCAGGGACTAATCAAAATAAAAAGGTAGGAAAACACCTTTCCCAATCTTTGCAGATTGACCCCTGTGAATGCTCTCCATCTGACAGGCCAAATTGTAGGCCTCCTTGATCTTTTCTGCACATGCCTCTTATCTTAGACATGCCCTAGGAATTTTATACCCTTTACACCTTCTTCCCTAGGAAACATTCCGCATGTGTTCAGGCACCGTATTCTTACGTCCTACAGCCAGTGACCCCTTGCTTCAGGCAGCAAGGCTTGACTTCTCTCCTACTGGGTTCTTTCAGAGAGCTCTGTGAACTGTCTTTTACATACAAGGCAATTTCTGGGACATCAAGTCTCCCAGGCCTCAGGCCACCACGAGACAGACTGGGCCAGGCATATGCTCCCAGTATGTGCACGTGAGTAACTCTAGTCCTTCCAGAAGGAGTGCGTGGGCTGGGTGTGTGCCCATATGATGGGCTGGCTCCACGCACAGCTGGTACAGGATGGGGACTGGGCCAGCCTGGGCACCCCGAGCTCCTGCCGATTTTACACAGCCTTTTTCTTGATTCAGCATTTGTCCTGTGGCTGATGGAATTTTTATCAGGATTGCATTGAATCTGTGAATAATTTTGGGTAGTATCGACATCTTAACAATATCAAGTTTTCCAGCTTAATTGGAAGACCTTTATTTAGGTCTTCTTTCATTTCAACAGTGTTTTGTAGTTTTTGGTATACAAGTGTCTTATAATACTGATGGCCAGAACTGCTCGTACATAACTGCCTTGCTTCATTTCACTTCACATTGTCAGCCCTAAATGCACCCTGTAGTCTAATCATTAACTATGTTCCTGAAATGATTTCAGAATGCATTTAGCTTTAATTATAAAAGCAATTATTTGTTAAATGGAAGAGTGAATGAATACCTAGTATCCAAATTCCACTTAAACCTTTCCACCCATCTTTCATATTTAGCGCTATAGTTCTCATAATTAACATAAGACCAACACTTCACTATATTTTCAAGGCCCAAATTGTAATTTTTCCCAAGCATTCTAGTGGCTTTAAACCTATCCCTTGATTTTTTTTTTTTTTTTTGGCTTTTAAAAAGGGAATTTAATAAGTTGCAAGTTAACAGTTTTTAGGCTGTGGAAATGTCCCAATTAAAGTAAGTCTGTAGAAATGTCCAATCTAAGGCATCCAGGGAAAGAAGATACCTTGATTCAAAAAAGCCAATGAAGTTCAGGGTTTCTCTCTCAAGTGGAAGGGCACATGGTGAACACAGAGTTTCTCTCTCGGCTGGTAGGGCATGTGGGGAACATAGCATCATCCGCTGGGTTCCTCTCCAGCTCCCTGGGAGGCATTTTCCTTCTTCATCTCCAAAAGTCGCTGGCTGATAGACTCTCTGCTTAGTGGTTCTGTGGCATTCTCTGTTGTAGCTTTCTCATGGCTCTATCTTTCTTCTCTGCTCTCTCTGAATCTCCTTTTCTCCAACACGTTTCCTCTTTTATAGGATTCCAGGAAACTAATCAAGACCCACCTGGAATGGGTGGAGACACGTCTTCACCTAATCCAGTTTAACAACCACTGTTGATTGAGTCACATCTCCATGGTCTGCTCTCCTGGCCCGAGGCCTCTTGATTTCAGACTTCAGCCTTCATAGTTCTGCCTCTGAAGTTATTTTTCCTCCAGTGTGCCCCTTCTCTGTCCCTCTCAGTTCCGACTGGCAGTGGTTCTCTCTATACAGATTCTGCAACACTCTCGTTGGCTTTCTATGCAGTAGCCTTGGATCGTGCCCATCAGATAAAAGGAGTCTCCACAAGTCCTTCCTGGATAACTCCAGGTCCAGTCCTGGCTTTCTCTGAAATAGGTGACTGGTTCCACATCTGGCCAAATCCTCACATGGGGCACTATTCTCTGGGATCTCCCTTCCTGGAAGCCCATATCCTTTGATTTTTATCATTAAACTTCAGTTTTTCCAGGCTATTTTTGAAACTAAAGCTAAACCCTACTTTTCTAGTGTCAGGCCCCTTTTAACATTCTCCCCAACTATTCAATCCTCAGACCGCATCTCAAATCACCATTTTTTCCTTAATGCTAAGTACTTAATGCTGCATTCAGTTTAAATTTCCCTGAGGCTCTTCCCCTTCGCTATGTCATTTTCATTTTTTTATTAGTATTCCTTCCAAAAAAACTAATCCTATTTGAAAGAAGTGTATTCTACTTCAGGCTTTTTTTTTAAGTTTTAACATTACACCTACATTTGAAAAACATCTTTTGTACTTCTAACAAATTTCTGTCATTCATATTCATTTCTGGGCTCTCTTTCCATCAACTCCATAAACTAAATGATAAATAAAGGGAGTTGTTGAGTGATTATACATAAAACAGTAAAATGTACTGCTTCAAAATAAACATTATGTATTTTAAGCCTAAAATTATGGGTACTGTATATCTTTAACTTTCCAATATTAAAACCTTCAGGTGATCATGTAATGAACATTAAACTAAAAACCTCAAGCAAAGGCTTGCACTCTCATTAGAATAAATTCTTTTGCTTTGAAATTTAAACAATTTGAAAAGCTGAATATACTGTTCTTATGGTAATAAAATTCTAAGTTAGACTAAAACTGATTCATAAAATTTTGAGTAATTGTGTTTTCCTTAAAATGAACAGAGTATAGTATGACTGCTATGAAGAGCAACTGTAATTTTTAAGTGCAAATGGATAGCAGATTTTATCCTTACATATATCTCATATTTTTCTTAAAAGAGTATGTAGATGTATGTAGTGGAGAAGCTTAGCCAACCTGTAAGTATGCTCAAGAGTTACTTCCAGGGCGGGCCATGGTGGCTCAGCAGGTAAGAAGGCTTGCCTGCTGTGCCTGAGGACCCGGGTTCGATTTCTGGTGCCTGCCCATGTAAAAAAAAAAAGAATGCCTGCAGTGGACAAAGATGGTGATTAAATTACAAATTAAAAACAAAAACAAAAACAAAAAAAAGAGTTACTTCTGGAGGACCTCTTTTGTTACTCAGATGTGGCCTCAGTCTCTCTAAGCCCAACTCTGCAAGTGAAATCATTGCCCAACCCCTAGTAGGACATGACATCCAGGGGTGAAAGTGTCCCTGGTGACGTGGGAGAGGACTCCCAGGGATGAATCGAGACCTGTCACCATGGGATCAACAATTCCATCCTGACCAAAAGAAGGAAAAGAAGTGTAACAAATAAGATATCAGTGGCTGAGAGAGTTCAAATAGAGTCGAGAGGCTACTCTGGAGGTCACTCTTAGGCAAGCTTTTAAGCTACCTATCATAGCTCGCCAAACCCCAACCAAAACCATTCCAGCCAATCCTAAAGAACACCTAGGGCTTTACGTAAGATTTTACAAAGGTTCCATGCGCTAGGGTAACCGTCCAGAAACCTACAACCTCCAGGTGCATCCCTAGACCCGTTAAGTCCTGAAACCTTGAGGGCTCAACGTCTTCAGAACATCAGTTAGTTCCATTCTCCTTCCAATATGAAAAAGTTAGAATGGACATGGCCCAGATACCCCTAAAGAGTGGGAAAAAGATCAAAAGTGATGGTGGAGTTATAAAGAATATAGTGTTTAACAAGTGAGTATGATTGCTGAATCATACTTATATTTCTTTTAGTCTCCTGCATCTTAGCACAGCTAGAAGTAAAAATCTAACAACTGTGGAATTGTAACCCCCACTAAACTCTGAAATCTGTTCTACAACTAATTGTGGTGCTGTGGTTGGAAATTTATTGCTTTTTTGTATTTATGATACTTTTCACAATAAAGAAAAAAAGTATTGTGATGAAAATACTTTTGATGTATTTTGATGATACAGCTATATGATGATATTGTGATATGATATTGTGAACCATTAAAAAATAAAAGTATGCACAAAATGTTTCCAATAAATATTCATATATTTCCAATAAAAGTGTACCATCGTATTTATTGTGACTGAATATTAAAATTCCGTGAGAATGGTATGTGGTGGCAAACGCATGTCTATACACTTAGGTTGGATTGAATGAGTGTAAATAAAACTTTAAAAATGAACAGAGAGACAAGTGTTAGAGAAAATGCAGAGAAAGATGTACTTGTTCACTGTCAGTAGGGAAATGAGAGGTGCAGCCCTTTGGCGGTTGTGCAGGAGGGAGGGGTGGGGTGGCCGTAGGGTCCTGCCACCCCGTCGCTCAGTGTGCACCTGGAGGAGCGGGGTGTAGGACACGAATGGACATCTGCTCACTGGTGTTAATGTCGGCAGTGACATGGACTCTTGCATAGGGCGTCAGATGTTGGTTTGCCAGGTTAGTGCTCTTCCGTATCCCAGAGCAATGTGGGCAGTGAGTGAATAAAGAAGTATTTGCGAAGTCCCCTTGGGGGCCTGGGGAGAAAGGAGGAAATAGTCACCCTCCCCTTTTGGAGAATTTCTGATATTCTCGCAAGCAGTGGGAGAAGCAAAGCAATAGATGGCGGGGGACGCGCCCCCGCTCAGCCCAGCGGCCGCCGCCGAGTGTGCGAGTCCGGTCGCTGGTGGCGCTCCCAGGCCCCCAAGGACGTGACCATCCCCGGGGCGCACGCAGTCCTTTCCCCAGGACAGGCCAGCGCAGGCAGCCACAGTGCGAGCCCCGCCCAGCCCACGGCCCTGCCTCCACGCTGACCTGGGGCCGCCACGCCCGGACAGCCGGGCCGGACCGAGCCGCCCCGGTGCGCCCACGTCCCTTCTCCCAGGGCGCACGGCCGCCCCGCGGACACCCCGCACCGCCCGGCTCGCCCGCCCCAGCCCTGCAGCCTCTGAGCCTCGTGGTGAACCCTCGGCTTCCTCCCTTCATGTCCAGCGGGATAGTTCAATTAAAGCGTTTTCATTCCTTTCTGTGAGCGCTGAGACCCATATTTAGTTTTACAGGCTTCTCCGTTTTGTTTTGGCTCATGGATTTTTTTTGTCTGTCACAGACATGAAGAGTGGAATATGATTACATTTGTTTAGTTCTGTGACGGCAGGAATTTTCCAAAAAAATGGAGAGATGGACTGGAGCTTTCCCTCTGTGAAGAGAAAGGATGCCGCAGTAGAAAAAAATAATAGGGGGGATAAGAGTAAAATAAACTGGGTACAGGGAAATCCTCGTGGTCCATGAGAGGGAGGGGAAGGGGCATGGGATGTAGGAGTTTTTCTTTTTCTTTTTCTGGAGTGATTTAAATGTTTTAAAAATGATCACAGTGATGAATACACAACTATGTGATGAGATTGTGCACCACTGATTGTACACCACGTATGGACTGCATGTGTGTGAAGACTTGTCGATAAAAAATATATATTTTTAAATTCCATGATACAAATGCAAGCAGAACTTTGTATTGTCTACATAATTTTATTATAACATAATATCAAAATTACATAAAATATAAAGTTAAGCAGAAAACTGATGAATCTGGTTTCTTCATATGGTCTTTAAGAAACTCAAAAGCCTTGGAGTTTGCTGAAAAATTTTAAAAGTAAAAAACTAAACATTTTGGAAACCTAAGTTACTATACATTTCTTAATTTTTATTTTTAATTAATTATAAAAGTAGACTAATAGATGCAGCACATTATTCCAAATTTAAAAGTACACAGTGAAAAACAAGTCAGTCTTACCCCCTATTTCTGGTCCCCAGAAGCACTTATATATTCTTATGCAGAAAGTCTAATTACATATAAGCATGCTGTATGTAGGTATATCCTTCACACACACACAAGGATAGTAAAATACTATGCATACTAGTCCATACTTTTTTTTAAATTAGTAGTAAATACATTATAATTTATTTAACCAATGACTTCCTTTCTGGCTTTGAAATTTAAATAAATTAGAAAAATTCTGAATAAGTACACATATTTAAATGACTAAACATTTAAACTGTTGTATATCTTTTGCTATTATAAAAAATGTAATAAAAAAATTAGTACCTACGTTTTTTTTCTTTATTTGTTAGTACCTACTTTTATGTATAAGCCCAAGTAAGATAAATTCCTAGAAATGGAATTGCTGGGATATTACGTCCTAATAATTTTTTCAAGTTGCCCTCCATGTGGTTTTCAATCCAACAACATGTAAGAATGTGTAGTTCTCCACTATATCATCAATATTTGTTCTTAAATAAAACAGCTCTATTTGAAAGTACATGTTAAACAGGTTAACCTTATCTGCTTTAACTATATTTCTGTGATTAACTCCAAAATATATCACAAACATTTCTAACAAAAGATTTCTTAGGAAAAACTAAGTAGCGGGAGGACCAAAACTGGTCTGAGATTTCCCTGGGAAAACTGTTTTTGATCTATTTCACCACAGCGTACGTGCCATGAGCTGTCTACAGTTGTATGTCACATAGCACGAGCACAGTAAGTTCAGCCTAGAACAATTCCAATGGGCCACGCGGGCATTTTTAAACTTTCAATAATGAACCAATGAGCATCTGATTTTTAGCAATATACTACCAGGAGAAAGCACCTCTGACTGTTTTTGTGGACACACTCACCTGTCTTCTACTGTCTTATTGGAAGGATAAAAAACTTTGAATGAAAATCCACTTCTTGGAAAAGAGCCCTTTGGAGAGAAAAATAGCCTGTAAGTGAATACTCAACTTTCATAAAATAATTCCTATTTTAAAAATCTAATTCCTTAGCCATGACTTAAAAAAAAGTAAGGAGACATTACTTTTACTGCAAGATCTTTATGGAGAGAAGGCATTATATTTCCATTTGAAACAAAAGTCAAATTAGCTAGACAGTTTTATACTAACAGATGTGACTGGCAATGCTTAGGAGTGACTTTACATAGCATTAGAAATAAGCAGTACTATGGGATGCCACATATCAAACATTGCATTTAAGGAGTCTTTCCTGTCCATCCCCACAACCAAATCCTGACTCCCTAATATGTCCCAAAGCACTAAGCAGTGATCGCACATAAAATGAATTGTCCACTACTAAACTCGGAGCAGACTCTGCTTTTTTCAGTCTCTGTGTCCCAGAACCAACCTCAATGCCTGACCCATAGCAGCCAATAGTGTAAGTAAGTATTAAGAAGAAGCTTACAGGGATGAAGTAATGTTAACAGCAAGTTTGGGGCTTGCCCAGAAGGTACAGACAGGTGAGGGGGTGGGCAATGGTGGCTCAGTGGCAGCGTTCTCGCCTATTATACCAGACCCTGAGTCCGACTCCTGGAGCCTGCCCATGCCAAAAAAAGAAAAAGTAAAGCGTGTAGGTAAGGAAAGATAGATATAATGTAGGAAGTGGTTATTTACTCACTTACAGGATGAAAAAGTAGAAAAATTCAGAAATCTTGTGTATTTAAATATAGCAATAACTGTGAGAATTTCAAAAAAATTAAATTTAAATAAGGAAATGACCATGTTGTAAAAAATTATTTGAATGTGAATAAAAATGATATAAAAATTGGTCCACAGGGTGGGCCACTGTAGCTCAGCAGGCAGAGTGCTCTCCTGCCATGCTGGAGACCCGGGTTCAATTCCCAGTGCCTGCCCATGCAAAAAAGAAAAAAGAAATTGGTCCACAAATTTCAAACAGTGAAACTAATGAGCTAACTATGTTTAGCCTGCAGAGCAGAGGTTCTCGGCTGGTGAGAACTTCGCCCTCAGGCAACACTTGGCAATGTCTGGAGACAATTCTGGGGAGGGGGAGGACACATGGCTCTCGTGGGTGGAAGCCAAGGGTGC
Organism: Myrmecophaga tridactyla; assembly: GCA_004026745.1. Lineage (NCBI taxonomy): Eukaryota > Metazoa > Chordata > Mammalia > Pilosa > Myrmecophagidae > Myrmecophaga > Myrmecophaga tridactyla. The sequence goes on from PVIY010010204.1 coordinate 41,089, forward strand.
AGTGAACACCCAGGAGGACACACCGTCCCCACAGCTGTCTGACCACAGCGTCTACAGGGCCACGGGTGAGAGTCCCGTCTCAGAGGAGGACAAAATAATGTGTTTGAGGAAAGTAGTAACGATAATAAGGCATGATGTTTCTAGAAATGACCAAGACGAAACGAAGAAAAGTATTAAAGTCTAAAATTCATGAGAATCACAGAAGTTTGTAGATTAGAAATCTGTAGTGAAGATAATATTTTGTTTGGAACAAATAACAATTTTTTTGCGGTATTCCCCAAGTTAAAAAAAAGTCAATCATCCGTCTACAGAAACTCCGAAGCAACTTCAAGGTTCTGCATAAAAATTAAATAATAAAATGTGTCCCAGTGGAGGTTTCCTCAGCATCAGGCTCGGACTCAGGGATCAAAACCCCCCTCAAAGGACAAGCACTGCCAACACGTTTCGAGAGAAAGGCTCCGAGAGCAGTGCTTAGAGAGGATCCAAAGGCAAGTCACTCTGAAGGGCAAAATACTCACTCGGACGTATAAGTTACGGTGTGTCTCCAAAACAAGATCCCTTTATAGTCACACACTACACGGAAAGTCTATGTTTAAGACGTACTTTCTGTATGTACCAAACAGATTCAATGTTCTATTAATAATATACCTTTCCTCAGTCATTTGATTAGCTATAACTTAGTAACTTTAAAGAGTTACGCACCAGTCTTGAAAAATAATGACTACAATACCAGCTCCAAGCTCACCGGGTTTATGCAGAGGCACTCGGTGTTGGTGATGGTGAAAGGGTCGTATTTGTCTGCAGTGACCAGCAGATCGGGCACAGGGTACACCCTCAGGGCATAGTCATACGCCCAGTACACGGGGCAGACGCACAGCGGCAGAGGAGTCAGGTGGCCTTGGGATAGGATAGTCTTCAAAAACTACAGAAGAAACAAAACACATTTCATTTGTAAAAGTGAAAACATCTAACAAATAATTTAAATCAAATATTAATTACCAAAAGGACCCAGAAAAATGAGAGAAACAATTTTGAAAGCTTTGATTCACAAAGCTTTGGGAATCACTGATGTCTGATAAAAAATGAAATTAGTTATCTTACATTTTAGGAACAATCAATGAGCTTTCATGCCTCATCATGTATTATAAAAGCTACTGCCCCCAATAGTCATATTAGCTCAATTACTTCTACTTAGGGCTGTGTAATAAATTAATTTACTAATTCTGTTCATTTGAGCAGAATTTCACAGATTATTTGAATAAAACCAAGATTAGATATTTAGCCCACATAAACTTTAATATTATAAAATAAATAAAAGTGTTCTGTATGATCTACTTCCATACAGAACTGAGGGGGAAACATGTAGCCAGGGACTACATGTTTATTAGGAAATGTTAAAACTACAAGATAAATGTACACATCCTTCTGAGTACATATATGAAATATGTAATAAACACGACAACTATAGACATTTGATTAAAACAAGTACATGGTTCTTGAAACACAATGTAAGACTGACAAGCTTTAAAGGCAAAAGAGGACGTTTCAAATAAATTCCTGCTCATCCCCAATGTGGAATGCTTCAGTAGAAAGTTGAGAAATACCAACTAAACTTATAGGGCAAAATTATGTTCAATTGTTTTGAAACACAAACTTTACAAACAAGGGCAAAATACTAAGTGGATTGGTACATTTTATATAATGCAACATGTACAATAGTTTAATAAAGAAATCTAAACTTACATGATTAGGAATATCCAAATTGCTGCTAGGAAACCGGACACAGTTTCTGCACATTTTATTCACTAAGTCTTCACGAAAAACAACCATTTCTTGTGTACAATATTGAATTCTGAAATGACACCGATGGTGGAATTTGACCTCATCAGAAAAAAACGGAAGGTAGTTTTAAAGGCAAAATGTCTTATTACACAAAGTCATCTGTACTCGCCACTGTCCAGCACAGTGACAATTCAGCCAGAATCTTCCATTCATCCACTCATCTGACCGCTGTTTACTGAGCTCTTAGCTTGTGATCTGTTGAGGGGCTGGCTGGAACAAGGAGATCCCAGCCCTCAGGCAGACTAGATTCCAGTGAGGCGCGAGGGGGAGAAAATAAGCAATAAAGAATGACAGGGGCTGTTAGAAGACAAGTGGGATCAGATGAAGGGAGTGAGGGTCCGGACACCTGGAACCTGCAGAGGCGATCAGGACGGGCAGGCTTAGTACCTGACCTGAGCAGACTCGAAGGAAGTGAGAGGGCTGCTCAAATCAATAAACAGGGGTCCCACTGCAGGCGGGGCGCAGATCGAGCAGACTAAGCTGGCGCAGGCGTGGGGTGTTCAAGGAACAGAAAGGAGTTGGGGTGCTGGTGTACATGGGGAGGGGGAGAAGTAGGAGAGAAACCAGAGGCAACAGGGGGCCAGATCATGAGGGCCCTGATGACCCCTTGTGGATTGGACTTTGACTGAGACCAGAGGGCCCTGCTTCCAGCACCACCATGCTGTGCCTTACGCTCCCAGGCCTGCTGTGACGCCGTGTCAGGGCACTGCAAGGGAGCAGGGCTCGAAGCTGGGGACCAGCGGGAGGCACTCAGTAATCTGGGCCAGAGGATGTGGCAGAGGGTGGAAGAGCTGGAGGTACAGACAGGGGGCTGGATTCTGGGTACATTTTAAGGTACCAGGACTTCCTGAAGTTTCTGATAAGAGAAACCCCCCACGGTTTTTGGCCAGAGCACCTGGAAAGAAAAGGGAACTAAGACCAGGGAGGCGGCAGATAGAACAGTTGGGGGCAGGGGGCGAACCAGAGTGCAGTTCTAAGGTGTCTGCTGGCGCTCCAAACGGAGATGACAAAGGCACCTGACATGTTATCCGCACTTTGGGAGACAAAATGCAGGAGTTGTCAACACACGTGTGGTATTTACAGCCACGGGACTGGATAGGGTCGCCAGGGGAGTGAACGGAGGCAGGAAGGAGACGAGAACCAACGACTGTATTTTAGGGTTTTCCCACAGGAAGACTCTATGATTACATTAGGCAGCACATACATGAGGAAGCAATCTTTTCAGTCTTCCATTGGAACCTTTCTTAACAGATGCATAATGACACTAGTATACATTCATCTATTATTCAAGTTTGTAAATTCACTATTAGTGAGTTATTTAAATAGAGTTAAAATATTTTCAAAGTTTTGAGAAACTTAAAGTAAAAAGAGTTCTTCTTATAATTATTACATAACAATCAAAATCCAGAGACAAATTCCAAGAATCGAGTTAATTTTAAAAGATAAGGAAGAAACTGTTTAAAAAGAATACTGGTATTTACCTGCAAGGATTAGTAGTAAAAACTGAAAAAGGCACTCTTTGTCTGAATTCATTAGTGATACTTTCAGCAAGTGGAGGCCTACAAAAACAATTTATGTGATGGAATACAATTCTGCAAAATTTTCTTTACTGTTGCAAAAATTTAAACAAATTTAAATAATAAATTAAATAATCCTTACCTTGGCAGGATGGAGCCAAAGCCAGGATCCTCTGGTCCAGGGACAAACACAAAGCGACTACTACACGCAAAATCCAACACAACCCATCAGCAGAAATTACTGCAGCTATAGCCAGTACTCTAAAACACATTATTGTCTTGAACTGAATAATAAATCCTTACAAAATTTTAAATCTCATGCATTTTAATAAATGAACTGTTAAAAGTTTCTAGACCAGCACTGTCCAACAGCATTTTCTGCGATGATAAAAATGTGCTGGGGTGCAAGGGTAGTTCAGTGGTAGAATTCCCACCTGCCATGTGGGAGACCTGGGCTCAATCCCCGGCCCATACGCTTCCCAAAAAAACAAACAAAAAACCAACCAAACAAAAATTCAGCAAAAGGTACTGCAATAAGGGGATGCTCACATGGAAAAAGAATGAAATGTGACCCTGCCATATAGCATACAAAAAAAAATATTCTACATCTGCACTGCCTGACAGTAGCTACGAGCCACAAGTAGCTATTGGGTACTCAAACTGTGCCTGGTATGACTGAGGGATTGAATCTTAAATTTTACTTAATGTCAAGTAAATTTAAATTTAAAGAGACAAATGTGGCTAGTAACTACCATATTGAATAGAGCATCTCTAGATTCTTGAAGTTACCAAGAAATTAAAAGCATGGCAGAAATTATCACTCTTCCTTTTAGTATTTTCTACTATAAATCTCTTTTACAGTGTAACATACATATCATGATGTCATAATTATATCTCTTAGCTCTATTAATTTTCTCTACTTCTCTTTCTTCCATTAGTTTCTTATCACTGATATAAAAGTTAGGACTTTTTAATTATTTAAATAAAATTATTTAAATAAAAAAATACAGCACTAGAGATCATTACCTTTGGTGAATATTTGGGTATTCGCATATTATATCTGCCAAAGTTTTTAGGGACTCTAAAATTTTAAAGAGATAGTAAATGTAGTTTGTATTTATGAATTTAAAAATCAAATTATATTTAAATAGATATAGCTCTACAACTTTTGAAAATTGAAACAGGAAAATATCATTTAATATCAATTTAGTTTCTGTATACATAGAAACACTTCTTATTAAATAGATCTCAATACCTTTCAAAGATTGGACTTGATTTTTTCCGTATGGTGCAGATGAAAAATTACCACACAGGATAAAGCAGGTGGGAGGTGCTGGCGAATAACCTGAAGAATAAAAGAATAAATGAACATCACTTTTTTAGTCTAGAAATAAGTTTTAAAACCCATGAACCATTCTTTTTGATAATAAAAACATTATTGTTTTAATAGCTTATTATTGCAATATTAGTAAAAAAAGCATTCTTCTATTGAGCAGTTATTAGGTGTGAGCCCTGCAATGGCTTAATTAATAGTCACAGCATCTATGCTGTGGCTTAGAGATGTCAAATAACCTTAGGCTGGGATTTAAACCCAGTCTGCAGACTCTAAAGACCATACTCTACTATTCTCTTATAGTATACTTAGGACCAATTCTTATTTATCATGGAAATATGAACTCACACACACACATTTACCTATACATACATGTATTTTTCAAATGTAAAAAATCTTTTAATCTTATTTAAAATAGCTTACTGCTGAATCATTGCCTTTTTTAATTTTTTTTAAATTTTAATTGACAAATAAAAAGACAACATACAAATACAAACATTCTTAACATACAAACATTCCATACGTGGTGTGCAATCAGTGGCTCACAATATCACATAATTGTGCATTCATCACCATGACCAAGTTTTAGAACATTTGCATCACTCCAGAAAAAGAAATTAAAAGTGAAAAAGAAAAAACTCATACATACCATACCCCTTACCCGTCCCTCTCATTGACCACTAGTATTTCCGTCTACCCAATATATTTTAACCTTTGTTCCCCCTATTTTTTTTCTATACCCCTTTCGTTGATCATTAGTATTTCAATCTACTCAATTTGTTTTAACATTTGTTCCGCCTATTATTTATTTATTTTTAATCCGTATTTTTTTTACTCATCTGTCCACACCAGAGATAAAAAGAGCATCAGACACAAGGTTTTCACAATGACACAGTCACAATTTAAAAGCTGAATCATTACACAATCATCTTCAAGAAACACGGCTACTGGAACACAGCTCTGAAGTTTCAGGCAGTTCCCTCCAGTCACTCTACTACACCTTAAACTAAAAAGGGGATTATCTGTACAATGCATAAGAATAACTTCCAGGATAACCTCTAGACTCAGTTTGAAATCTCTTAGCCACTGACATTTTGTCTCATTTCGCTCTTTCCCCTTTTGGTCGAGAAGGTTTTCTCAATCCCTTGATGCTGAGTCCCAGATCATTCTAGGATTTCTGTCCCACGTTGCCAGGAAGGTCCACACCCCTGGGACTCATGTCCCACAGAGAGAGGGAGAGGGCGGTGAGTTTGCTTGTCGTGTTGCCTGAAAGATAGGCCACATCTGAGCAACAAAAGAGGTTCTCTGGGGGTGACTCTGAGGCCTGATTTTATGTAGATTTAGCCTATCCTTTGTGGGGATAAGTTTCATATGAACAAACCCCAAGGGAATCATTGTCTTTTAAAAAAATGGAACACTCAAAACAATACATTTTTAAAACAATTTAGTTTTAAGATATGAACCCTCATATCTTAATATCTTTCTGAATGAAAGTTCAGAAAAGAAGAAAATAACACCTACCAGAAAACATTGTGTGAAGTTTTTCCAATACTTCTACTTGGTCCAACCAAACATCAGATATAAAGACAAACATGGCATCTTTGTTCTCATCTTCTAGTTGTTTCAGTTTTGCAGAAGTCTTCACAGACGTATTAGAAGGCCCTCCAAAAAAATTAATATTTCCATAGTATGCCCTAGATAATTATAGCATAATTATTATCTTCTATATTCTATTGGAGATATTTTTCTAATAATTTTACAAATTATGCTTCTTTATCCAATGAGGTTATTTTTCCACCAGTATAAATAGTGTTGTGAAAATGTATTATTTTGTAGCACTTAAAAGGCAAACAAGTTGTTTTAAGTGTTCTAAAATGAGGCAGGAAGCAATAAAGTAGTAAATAAAATATTTAAATAACAGACTATAACTGCTCCTTTTAAAACTGACTAAAGCAAAGAATAAATCATAATTTCCTATGTAGTTTACAGTAGGAGAAAATGTGGACTCAATCTGAATATCTAATAGAAGCCTCCAAAAATGTGCTCACCACTTCACCAAGCACCTCCACTTGGAGGTGCCTGCATAACAGAAATGTGGAAACCTGGAAGGAACCTTAAAGCTTTTCAAGAAGGGGCAGTAGGAAAAAGGGGGGATCCATGCACTCCCAGCCGCCACAGCTCTTGCCCACTCCCCAGCAGCTGCTATCTTGCAGCTCCCAGCTTAAATGTGACTACCCCAGAGAAGCCTCCCTTGAGGACCCCAAAAGAGGCTAGATTTCCCCTTTATATACCCATATTGTGTCCTACACTTCTCCTTTGTAGAATCTGTCAAACTTATAATCAGCTAATTATGTGGGTGGTTGTTTAGGGTCTCCCCCACCTAGCACCTAGCCCTGGCTTAGCAATATCACATAAATTCAAAACATATTTGTGGAATGAAAGTCACAAATCATGCAATATAGCAATATTGCATGAGTGCTTATTATTTAATGATAAAGCAGGTTTAGTGTTAAAAAAATTAATATAGTACTGTGTAGTCATAAACAAAAAGAGATTACATATATAAATAAATATATATATATATAAATCACTAACTGTATTTTTCTGTTTCGTGGAATTAGAGGTGACTCCCCTTTTCTCCTTTGTGTCTGTTGTGGTTTGAAGCTATATGTGCCCCAGAAAAAAGGTTCCTAAATTTAATCCATTTCTGTGGGTGTGGACCCACTGTAAATTTTGATCCACCTCTTTCAGGATTGGTCTTAATCCTCTTACTGGTGTCTTTTTAAAAAGAATGAATACAGAGAGAGAGAAAGCAAGAGAGGGCATGAGTGAGCCATGGAAACAAGAAGCTGGAAGTAATAAAACCCAGAAGAGAAAGGAGAAACCAGCGAATGCCGCCATGTGCCTTGCCACGCCAAGGAGGAGCCGAGGATCACTGGCTGCCAGTGTTCAGGAAGAAAACATCCCCTTCCTGATACCTTGAGTTGGACACTTTTCCAAACTCTAACCATAAAAAAGTGAATAAATTTCCACTGTTTAAGTTGAACCCATCTCAAGGCACTGCATTAAAACAGTGCCCTTATATATTTTTAATTTTTTTTCATAATTAGATACTATATTCATAAGAAAAAAAACTTTTTTTTTAAATGACTCAAGAACTACTTTTTCAAAATAGCCTAATGAGTGGAGTCAGAAACCCTGGGGTCAAAACACATTTCTGCTACTAGAAGCTTGTAACTGTGGTTATAACACCTCTGCACCCACGTCTCCCCAGCTGCACATGGTAGACCAGAGCTGCAGCTCACAACTCCTGGGAGGAACAAGGGAGAGACGCACGGAAAGCCCCGGGAGCACGGTGCCCAGGACAATGGAGTGGTCAGCAGCGGGAGCTACCAGTTACCTCCAGCTGGACTTGGCATTTTCCGTGGGAGGATCTTGCAGTTTTCAGACAAATGTGACAAGCTGATAAAAACAGCATGATTTCAATTAAACATATACCCAAAGATAAACCAGAACATCAACAAGAAATGCCTATTAAACTGAACCTTGAAAAGTTAGAGTTCAGAAACGCCTTAGTACCATCACCCCTGGTGTCGTGGAATACATGGGACAAGGACAGGACAAAGAGGACCTAAGCTGTCAAGTAAGAAAACAAAGGAAAACTGTAGGAATTCTAAGAACTACAACACCTTTGGCTCAGGAAATAAAAGTCACATGTCCCTGTACCACTAGAAGCCAGTGAGGCCCCAGCAAGTCTGTATCCTAAAAAGTGTTACACACATAACTATGCAACGGAGGGAAGGACGCTGAACCCTTGTAAATCATTTCTGGATCAGAATATGTTGTAGATCTGTCTGCAGTTATTTGTATCCCTAAAATAGTTTCCATGTAAAAAGAACACAGTAAATACGTGTTGAAGCTATTGCCTACCACCAGACTAGCCCGCTGAATTTTATTTTACAGGTATTTAAGAGGGAAGTAATTTATAATCCTAATAGGAATAAAACAATTATCTTATTTTAATGTATTTACTAAACCTCATACTAGTCCCTTAGTGTAACTAAGTATACAGAAAACAGGTGAATTTAGAGAAAATGGAAAAATATTTGAAACATAACAATAATGATCTCTTGGTTAAAATAAAACATATGTCAGTACTCATGGTCAACCACTTTGATTACACCTTTTATTCCAAACTAGTAACTTTGAAGCTTGCATGAAACTAAAACATCAAGACAACAGCAATTTTGCTTTAAATATATTCCAAAGAAAACGTACCATATTGTAAAAAGCCACAAACTAGCACAAATGCACTCACTTAAAAGAGAGATGGCTGCCCCATCCTGTTCAACCTAACAGTGTCACACTCCTGGGCTCTGGCCCACGTGGAAGCTTTGAGCTAATAGGAGGAACTGTCAGAAACATCCTTCTCAAAGCTCCAAAGAAAAGTTAAACAACTGCAGTTAACAGGATAAGCACTGAATCCAGAAGAAGGCTACTTGAAACCAGTAGGAGTTCATGACCTGGCGAGTCCCTTCCTGACCCCTGACCAGGTAGGTCACAGCCAGCGTGCACTCCAAGTGAGGCTTGCTGGTCCCGGTTCTGGAGAGCGTCGAGTAATCCCGTGCACACAGGGGGAACATGTATGTCTGGCCCAACCTGTCTGGTGATGACCTGCGGGACTTCTGGTCCCAGAACCTGCCCTGCGTGTAACAGGCAGGTCACAGAGCTTTCCACCATAATGCTGTAGGAGAGCGGTCCAGTTGTGCTGCCTGAAGCCAGGGGTCACTGGCTGTCAGACATGTCGTCCAGTGCACAGGACCACGAGGAATCTGCTTCCTAGGAAGAGGGACGTTCGTAAAGGTATGGAGGTGTAGAATTCCTAGGGTATACCCAAGATAAGAAGCACAAAAGGATCAGGGAGGCCCTACCTCTCTAAACTCATGATATGGAGAAACCCTGAAGAAAAGCATTCACAGAGGTCAATCTGCAAAGACTGGGAAAGGTGTTTTCTTTTCCTTCCTTTCTTTTTTCGGTTAGCTTCTGGCATTCAAGGAAAGCTCTGTCATAATATTAGCCGGAAACAAGAGTAAGGAACAGAAGCCTTAGAGCCTAAATTCTAGGGATAACACATTAAAATATCAAAACATCCAGGTTTCAACAAAAGATTACAAAGCATACAAAGGAACAGGAAGCAATGGCCCAGGCAACATAGAAAATTAAAGCACTGGAAACTATCAACAACAAGGACAAGACCTGAGACATACCAGCAAAGACTGTTAAAAGATGGTCCTACATACGCTCAGAGAGCTAAAGAAAAGGGTGAACAAAGAACTAAAGGAAGTCAGATAATGACAGATGAACACAGAAAGAATATCAATAGACATGGAAATTATCAAAAGGAACCTAACAGGGCTGAAAACCACAGTAATAGCAATAACAGCGATTAAAAATTCCCTAGAGGGGGCTTAAAAGCAGACTGGAGCTGGCAAAAGAAAGAATTAGAGAACTTGATTATGACATGAAGTCATTCAGTCTGAGGAGCAGAAGAAGAAAAGAAAGTGAACAGAGCCTGAGAGCCAGAAGGAAACCATGAAGCATATTAATAATGCGCTGCAGGAATCCCAGAGAGAAAAGAGAGAAAGGGGCAGAGAGAATATTCAAAGAAATAATGTCTGAAATCTTTCCAAATTTAACAAAAGGCATGAATATATACATCTAAGATGTTCAACAAACTCCAAACAGGATAAACCCAAATAGATCCACACCACAGCATATTATAATCACACTGTCAAATGTGAAAGAATTCTGAAAGCCACATGAGAAGGAATGTGTCACGTATAAGGGAGCCTCAGTAAGATTAAGTGTTGATTTTTCATTGCAAACCATGGAGGCAGGAAGGCATTGGGAGGACATATTTAAAGTGCTGAAGGCAAAAAACTGCCAACCAAAAATTCTATACCTGGCAAAACTGTCTTTAAAAAATGAGACAGAATTAAGACATTCTTAGATAAACAAAAGCTGAGGGACTTCGTCACCAACAGACAGGTAGACTGGAAATCTTTTCCAGTTACAGCTGAAGCACAGAGATGGAATTGCAGCTAATCTAGGGGTCATTTCATCAGTATCCAGTTATATTAAAAAATCCAGATGTCCAACCTTCATTTCCCATTTCTCTTTCCATTTTAACACAAAGCCTGTAATAACAGATATGATACACTATCTTACATTCACTACTGCTAGGATGACAAAATTGCTATGAAGTAAAGCAAACATTTTATACCTAGTAGTACTAGAAGGTTCAGTGGGTGGAAATCCAAAGGCATTGACGTGAAACACTTGATCTTCAAACCAACCTGAAAAAAGATGCCATAAATTATTTTCATTTGTCTAATTCTTTTTGTTTAAAGGATAAAACTAGGGTACACAAAGCAAAACACTTTATTGCTAATAAATTATTTTTTATGCTTTATTGCTAATAAATAAATATTGCAATAATGCCAGACTATAGTCTCATCTTTCATATATGAACAATGGAAGTTACCAGTCCTACTGAGCTACAAAATATCAGAGCCATAGATAGTCTCAATACAATGAAAAAGAGTTCACAAAAATAGAAATAAAAGATTCAGAAGTTAATTTCTAGCTACTTTATTTCACATTACATGCTTGGAGTAGAGAGAGATCAGATATACAAATTAGAAAATGTTTTATTTCATAATCCTATGAAAAGTCTGTAAATTTTTAAAATATAACTTTATTTTATTTAACATAAAAAAAATTCACCCTTTTAAAATGTGCAATTCAATGATTTTTAGTATCTTTGCAAAGTTGGACAATGATCATCAGGATCTAATTTCAGAACACTTTCATCACACCAAAAAATAACTCTGTACCCATTAGAGTATTTTTATTTTGTCAAAAATATGCGTACTGGATCAATGTTCTCCTAAATTATATCACATTAATGTATTTTAACCAATTCAGGGATGATTTTAGTGCAAAATGATAAAGAAGATAATAAAAAAGTATACTGACTTACCTTCTGCTAAGACAAAGCACGCCTCTGTATATAAACCACTATGGAACTGGTATACAACAGTTGAGGAAACTAATTCTAATTCTAACTTTATTCTTGAGGCAGTGAAAAAGTGAACATACATTCTGCACCCAAAAGAACTTCTAAATAAATGCAGAGATTTAGAACTTCAACTCTTAATTGACTATAGCTTTAAAAATTATATATTTAAATGTCCCCATATTTAACTCCAAGATGCCTGGTTATACTGCTAGCATAGAATCTTCTTGGCATGCTAAAAATTCAGTGATTTGTCTGGATTTTCAAACAAGAGGTGGGCTGGTTGGAATCTGTCATATACCCCAGAAAAGCCTGTGTTCTTTCAACCCAGCCCTGTGGTGTAGATCTACTGTCAGTGGAACTTTTGCTCAGATTGTTCCCATGGAGATGTGTCTCAACCCATTCAAGGTGGGTCTTAAACCCCTTACTGGAGTCCTTTATGAGAGGATATAAGGCAAAGACAATTTGAAGAAAGCTCAAGAGACAGAAACTCCCTAGGAGAAACAAGAAGGACCCACAGAAGCCCAGAGACATTTTAGAAAGAAGGACCAGCAGACGTCATGTGCCTTCCCATGTGACAGAGGAACCCCAGATGGCAGCAGCTGTTCCCCAGGGAAGGTATCTTCCTCTTGATGCCTTAACTTGGACATTTTTGTGGCCTTAGAACTGTAAATTTGTAACTTACTCAATCCCCTTTGCATTCTGGCAGCTTTAGTAAACTGAAACGACGGAAGTAACGTTTTTTTAAATCTCTGTTTAGGATTATGTTCTCTATATTCCTATGCCATTGACATATGGATATTACACTGGGAACTTCAGTAAATTCGAGAATGTTATATAATCAATTTCCCCAACTCATTTAACATAGATTTACTGAAAATAAAGTGAAGGATATAGCTTTACTAAGATCCAGTTGTACTGTTCCAGTAGGGTCTTCCAGAAAAAATTTTCCCTAAAAAATTAAAAGAAAAGTACCTAAACTTACATGAAAAATAAAACAATGACAAAATAACTAAAATACAATTTTGACAACAGCATATATTGACAATATCAAAAAATAAGGCAATTTCTGCTTTTCCATTCACTAGCCGGCAACCTCCAGCTCATCACCTCACTGCGACTCAGACTCCTGCAGATCTAGATAAGTGCCCCGGCTGTGCAGGGCAGCCGCACCACTTCCTTCACCCAACAGAGTCAACAGTCTCCAAAGCACGAGCATCTGTGCTGAAGTGCTGTTCATTCAGAGACCCAGGACTGTTGGTTCAATCAGAGATCACTGGGGGAACAAATTTCAGGCTGGCTATGAAAAAGGGTCACCTGTACAAAACACTCCTTCCTAACACCTACTCAGGAAACCACACGCAGATGAAAAGGTGATGTGGTGAACAGGGCAAGAGTCGTAAATGAGAGAATAAGTTCAAGTATCCTATACAGAAATGTGCCTGTAACTGACACTGCATCAATTCAAATGCTGAAATAAAAATGTGATGCTTTTTAAGTTTAACTTACCTCTTTTGTTGTATACACTGCTGAAGCAGGCACTAACTTACCTCTTTTAACTGAGTTATCATTCCAAGAACAATCACATCTCCAATTTTGGTTGTACTACCCAGTAAGGTTTCTATTGTTTTAAGCTAAAATAAAACAAAATAAAAATTTTTCCTTCATTAGAAAAGTTGTGGGTTTACGACACAATCATGCATAAAATACAGGATTCTTACATACCACCTGATTACCAACCTCTTGACTGGAGCGGAACATTTGTTCCAATTGATGAAAGCATAATTTTATAATTGCATTCTTAACTAAGGTCCATGGTTTAACTTAATTTTTAAAAGAATTTTTATTGTTACCATATATACAACCTAACGTTTCCCCTTTTACCACTTTGAGATACACATTTGAGGGCTGTTAATTTCATTCACAGTGTTGGGCTCCTATCACCGCTATCCATTACCAAAACATTTCCATCATTCCCCGTAGGAGCCCTGTCCATTTGAAGCCTTGACTTCCACTGCCTTCCCCACCCATCCCCTGGTAACTTATACCATACTATTACAGGTTACCGGGGGCAGGGGTAGGGGATAAGAGTTAATGCTGAATGGGTACAGAGTTCACGTTTGGGGCAACACAAGTCACAAGTTTTGGTAATGGATTTTGGTGATGGTAGCACAATATATATATTTTTTTCATCATCATGATCATTTCCTGGAACATATGCATCTATTCAGAAAAAGAAATAAAAAGAAAACAGAAAAAAATTCCTACATACCATACCCCCAACCCTCCCCCTCACTGATCACCAGCATTTCAATCTAAGTTTATTTTAACATTTGTTCCCCCTATTATTCATCTTTATTCCATATGTTTTACTCGTCTCTTGATAAGGTAGATAAAAGGAGCATCAGACACAAGGTTTTCACAATCACACAGTCACATTGTGAAAGCTATATCATTATACAATCATCTTCAAGAAACATGGCTACTGGAACACAGCGCCACATTTTCAGGCAATTCCCTCCAGCATCTCCACTACATCTTGACTAACAGGGTGATATCTATTTAATGTGTAAGAATAAGCTCCAGGATAACCTCTCGACTCTGTTTGGAATCTCTCAGCCATTGACGTTTTATTTTGTCTCATTTCATTCTTCCCCCTTTTGGTCGAGAAGGTTTTCTCAATCCCTTGATGCTGAGTCTCAGCTCATTCTAGGATTTCTGTCCCACATTGCCAGGAAGGTCCACACCCCTCGGAGTCATGTCCCACGTAGACAGGGGGAGGGTGGTGAGTTTGTAGCACAATATTTTGAAGGTAATTAGTGACCCTGAATTGAGAATGATTAAAATAGGAAATTTTATGTTGTATATATGTTACCACAATGTTCTAGTTTGCTAGCTGCCGGAATGCAACACACCAGGGATGGATTTGCTTTTAATAAAAGGGGATTTATTTAGTTAAAAACATATAGTTCTGGGCGGGCCACGGTGGCTCAGCAGGCAAGAGTGCTTGCCTGCCATACCCGAGGACCCGGGTTCGATTCCCGGTGCCTGCCCATGTTAAAAAACAAACAAACAAACATATAGTTCTTCAGAGGAAAAGCAGCTAACTTTCAACTGAGGTTCTTTCTTACGTGGGAAGGCACAGGGTGGTCTCCGCTGGCCTTCTCTCCAGGCCTCTGGGTTCCAACAATTTTCCCCGGGGTGGTTCCTTTCTGTATCTCCAAAGGCCTGGGCTGAGCTGCAAGTGCTGAGATGAGGTATGTTGAGCTGCTTGGGCTGTGCTACGTTGAGCTCTCTCATTTAAGCACTAGCCAGTTAAATCAAACATCATTCACTGCAGCAGGCACATGTCCTAGCCCACTGCAGATGTAATCAGCAACAGATGAGCTTCATATGCCATTGGCTCATGTCCACAGCAATAGACCTAGGCATCTTCACCTGGCCAAGCTGACACCTGAATCTAACTACCACATGTCCACGCCTTGTCAGCTTGGCAACTATACACAGCACTTTAAATGATATTAAAGTGGCAAAAATTCTCTTCTGGTTGTGGACCTATGAATCTCAAACCAAAGTTTCTGGTGCCAGTATGCAAAGGAGGACATTCACAGGACACATGTTTTCATTTCTGTAGGGAGAAATTGGAAGGAACACAGATGTCACAAGACCCAAATTTCTGAAAACCTGCAGGGAAAACTCCATTGGATTTCAAAATCTGAAAGTCATTTATCCTTCAACTTCAGAAAGTGGCAGACCCACTCTTTTCATGGGCTTATGCAGTGGTCTGCCTCTTTCCACATCAACCTGAGGGGACACTGAGGAGACCACCTTTTCCTCAGCTCCACCCTGAGAAAGCACTGGGACCACACCTGGGCTCTCTGCCAATGCTGGGGCACATGCTCAACCCCTCCCTGTGGTAACAGCCAGGCTCTCCTCAGTCCCCAAGGAGAATGCTGTACCTTCTCCAAGACCTGAGACAGCACAATTCTTCCACCACAACGAGGTGGGAGACTCACCCTCTGCCCTCAGGGCAAACTCACCCTCTCCAAGTATATGGATGGGTCCACTCTCCTGGCCCGAGACTTTCTAGCTCCAGACCCAAGAATCCATGGTTCTCACTCTGCAAACTCCAATTTGTCCCTTTTGTGTCCCCCTTTGTCCAGATTGGCAGTGGTTCCATTTATACCAACAGTCTCTTCAAGCACTCCAGGACTTCTCCATCATTCTCTTCTCAGTTCCTCCAAAATCTTCCCCTTATCCAATCAAAAAACTGTTCCAACATGTCTATTTGCAGATTGCAGCAGCTCCCCAATTCTGGTACCAAATCTGGTCTAATTTGCTAGCTGCCAGAATGCAACACACCAGAGATGGATTGGCTTTTAATAAAAGGGGATTTATTTAGTTAAAAACATATAGTTCTTCAGAGGAAAGGCAGCTAACTTTCAACTGAGGTTCTTTCATACACAGGAAGGCACAGGGCGATCTCTGCTGGCCTTCTCTCCAGGCCTCTGGGTTCCAACAACTTTCCCCGGGGTGATTCCTTTCTGCATCTCCAAAGGCCTGGGCTGAGCTGCGAGTGCTGAGATGAGGTGTGCTGAGCTGCTTGGGCTGTGCTACATTGAGCTCCCTCATTTAAGCACCAGCCAGTTAAATCAAACATCATTCATTGCAGCAGGCACGCCTCCTAGCCGACTGCAGATGTAGTCAGCAACAGATGAGGTTCACGTACCATTGGCTCATGTCCACAGCAATAGAACTAGGCACCTTCACCTGGCCGAGTTCACACCTGAATCTAACTACCACACACAACTACAAAAAAACCCCAACGTTTTTGTGCACTTCTCTTGACTCACTTTCATGGGTAAATCTAACAAACAAACTTTTACAAATCTCAGAAGCAAAACTGCTCAATAAAAGGTATTTATAATTTTTCATTTTGATAAAATTACCAAATTTACCTTTTCTATGTATAGTTTTATTAAAAGTAATCCATATTTACTGTAGATAAATGCTACTGGACCTCAGTAAAGACAAACACTTAACCATGAGCCAAGTTTCCTTGAGACCTGAGTTGCCTATCATGAGCTGGGTCATCTGATCCACTAAAATTAAAAATATAGACGAGGAAGAAGAAATAAAGGCACACAAATACATCACATCCCCTGGTGGCAGGTGTGCAGTTTGTGACCTGCCAAATGCTTTTTTCTCAATAGCTGTTAGTAAAGACAACCAGAACCAGTTTGCTTTCAGCCGGCAGGGCCAGCAATACCTTCGCTGTCCTACCTGAGGGTATATCTACTCTCCAGCCCTATGTTATAATCTTGTCCACAGGGAGCTTGATCATCTTTCCTTCCCACAAGACATCACAGTGGTCCATAAACCGGTGACATGTTCACTGGACCTACTGAGCAAGGCGTGGTAACGACTCTAGACTCATTGGTACGGCATTTGCATGTCAGAGGATGGGAGATAAACCCAATAAAAATACAGGGGCCTCCCACCTCAGTGAAATTTCTGGGTGTCCTATATTGCAGGGCGAAGGATATGCTGCTACATCTGGCCCCTACTGCAACCAAAAGAGGCACAAAGTGTAGTTGGCCTCTTTGCATTTTAGAGACAACATATTGGGTGTGCTACTCTGGCCCATTTACTGAGTGACTTGAAAAGCTGCTAGTTTTGAGTGGGGACTGGAAAAAGTCCAGGCTGCTCTGCAAGCTGAAGTCTTGAGAAGAGGTATGTGGATAGACCTTTCTGAGTAGGTAAAAAACATGAAGAGATTGGTGGTCACCAGAGGGTCACCACAGGGTCACTTCAGCCGAGGAAGATTTTAATAATCAAGTGGATCTGTAAAGCAGTTCTATGGACACCAGTCAGACTCTTTCCCCAGTCACTGCCCAAAAGGCTCAGCAATACGGGCTTCTACTCACCAAGGCTGACCTGGCTATGGCCACTGCTGAGTGCCCAATGTGCCAGCATCAGAGACCCACACTCAGTCCCTGAGATGGGACCACTACTCAAGGCAATCAGCCTGCCACATGGTGGCAGGTTGATTACAATGGACCACTTTCATCATGGGAGGAACAGTGATTTGTTCTAACTGGAACAGACTCAGGACACAAGGCAGAGATTTCTGTCAACACTAGGCAGGTAACCAGCTCAGTTAGCTAGTTGAACAATTACTAGTAGTTCATTTTCGCTTAAAATTCAATATATTAGAATTAAGCAAAAAAATTCAAACTTATATAACTCATCCCACCCACCCACCCACTCCCAACACTAGGATAATGTTCTAACCTGGAATTTGCTCCCGCAGTCATCAGGGTGAGAGCCTATCACTGGAGGAGTGAACAATTCATGCCTGTGGGTCCTCTATAAAAAAGAGTCACATCAATTATTAAAACATATTTAAACCTCAATTTATTCAAATAGCACTCTAATGAAACATTGTCCTTAAGCAATTGTTACTATTATATATTCTTAACAAATGTGAAAATCCATATAATTTTAACAATGTACTTAATAATTATGACTACAATTTTTAAAAATAAAAAAAAAAACATTTCTGAAAAAATAACAAGGTCTACTGCATGCCTGGCAGCAGCACAACCTGAGATGAGGATCTGAGGACAAGAGGCCAAGTCCTGGCCCTCAGAGCACAGAGAAGTTAGGGAAAGATGTCAGCAGGGACAATACAACAGAGTTCAGTGAGGGCTGATCATCCCCTGATCATCCCCTGCACAGAAGGTGGCTGCCCACAAAATCCTAAATGACAAATGAAACTTTCCAAGCCAAAAACAAAGGAAGATGGAGACAAGAGATTTCAGACCAGGGGAAAGTATGTCAAAAGAGCTACAAGAGTAAAAGAGTGTGAGGGAAGCTATGGGAAGTTGAGTACTAGTACTGTTGACTCCTGGGGCGCATGAGACCAAATGGCAGACAAAACAACAGATTACCTGGAGCATCAATCTGGGGAACTCTCTCTGCACCCCTCTCGTGCCTGCCTCCCTTCTATACACAAGCGACCAAGGCCTAGCAAATGAAAGCCATTGGTTCAGGATGAGCTAGTGCCTCAAGCAGGGCCAATAAAAGACATATTCAAGACATGTTAGAATTAGGAGAAAAGAGGAACTTGCACTCCAAGGGGTCTGTTCAGGCTCCTGGTGGCCATCTTTGTCCCCTAAAAGGAGAACCTGTTTGAAAGTAAATCAATTTTTGAAAAATTGCTGGGAGATGGGAAAGGGCAAATGCCTCATGGTTGTTTGAGCTCCTGGATCAGTTATGCTTGAAACCAGTGACTCCAGACTTCCTGGTACCATAAACCAATAAATTATGTTTTGTTTTAGTCAGTTTGAGTTTCTGTAACCACTAACTAAAAGAGCCTTGACAACTGAGACTTTATATGCCAAGTTAAGAAGTTTATGTTACAGACATAGGAAAACAAAGATGATTTTGAAGTAAAATAATAAAATCAGATTGGTTTTCTGGAAGATAAATGCAATAAAATATGAAGAATGGGCTGAGATTCAATATTTCTATTTCACAGCTGAGAAAATTGAGGCTCAGAAAGGTTAAGTGGTATACCCAAAAACTAAAGGAGACTTTAAAACATAATTTTTTAAAAAAAGAAATATGGTATTCATTTGAAAGACACTGTTCCAGACATGGCAGAGGAAACCAAGACGGGGTCTGCAGTCTGATAACAGGGAAAAGCATCCCAAATGCAAGTCAGGGCCGGCTCTGCTAAGTGAGGAAGAGGTCATGTCCAGTGGTCAGTGGGTTTAAAGTAGGAAGAGATTGCATCCAACTGGAGATCAAGAAGGAGGAATTTCAGAAGGGCCTTTCGGAATTAGTAGGGTTTCAACAGTGGAGAGAAGAGAACAAACACTAAAAGCAAAGTCACAGAAGTGGAAAATTGGGAACAGCATCTCCATATTTCAGTTTTGGCTGCAGCAGAGCTTGACTAGAGTGAAAGTAGAGATTAGGCCAAAAATCTCAAATGATAAGTATAATTTATATTTAACTCAACAGGCAGTGAATTTCCTTGAGACTTCTACAAACTCATCACATGATCAGAGCTATACTCCATGTCTTGGTTTGCCAGAGCTGCTGAAACAAATACCACCAATTAGTTACTATAACAGGGATTTATCATCTCACAGTTTTGGAGACCAGAAGTCCAAAACTGAGGTGTCAGCAAAACCAGGCTTTCTCCAAAGCCCACAGTGCTCAGGTGGCAGCTTGCCAGCAATCCATAACTCAATCTCTGCCTCCATCACATGGCCATGCGTCTCCTCCTGTTTCCTACTCCTTATTTCCACTGGTTATAAGGACTCCAGTCGTAGTGGATCAAGGCCCACCACGATTCAGTTAATAACGTCTTCCAAGGTCCTATTTACAAATGGGTTCATACCCACGGGACCAGGGGTTAGAACTTCAGCATGGCCTTGTAGGGACATGATTCAACCCTCACCACTTCAGGAAGATCAATCCAGCAACATAATGTAAGCGATGGAAGGAGAGAATGAGCATCCACAGCCCGCCTTCTCCTCAGCCCATCTTCAGTGCTCACTATTGCAGTTCACCTCTCTTTCAACCTTTTTCTTGTACTTTCACCATATGATGCCATTCTGGCCTGCCCCCCACAAACCATCCTTTCCCTTTTTCTTTCTATCATTTCTCTTTTTCTCACGGAACTCATCCTTGTAGTTCCATCTATTTCTCTATGTAGCCTAAATCTCTTTCTTTCTACCCAGATCTCTTTTCTTAGCTCCAGACATACATTTTACCTGCTACCCTACTGGTAACATTTAAATTCAAATGTTTAAAACAGAACCTGCCATCATCATCCCCAAACATTCTCTTTTTCCTCTTTGTTAATACATCTCCATTATTCTACTTTCTCAGACTCAAAACCTCAATCATCTTTGACTCCTCAGACTCAAAACCTCAATCATCTTTGACTCCTCAGACTCAAAACCTCAACCATCGTTGACTCCTCATGCTCATTCTTCTCCTTCACAGAAAATCCGGCACTGTGAACTATGGTTTCCACTACTCCAGGGCTGTCCCCTCTTTCTATTTTCCTTGCTGTTCCCTTCTAAGGAGTCATTTGTGCCTGGACTAGTATCTCAGGTTCCTATATGCCTTCTCTCACACTCTAATTCATCCCAACCGGCTGGGAAAGGAAGCTGTCAAAAATCCTCTGGGAGTGGGTCTCTCTGGTATTTTAGGGCTACCTCTACCCACAGAACAGAGTCCCAGTTCCCAGGAGTGAGACCCAGGGCACATCCTCAACTGGACGCCAATCTGCCTTTCCAAACACACCCCTCCTCCTCAGGGGCCCTACATGCCACACAATGTGGCCTGATGGCTCATCATTTCTTTCACAAAGTCCATTTTCTCCTTTTGTGCACCTTTGTTCACACTTATCTCCATCTTTTCCCCATTTCCACAAGATCGAGGTAATCAAGGCCCTTGCCAACTGCCATCTTCTCCTCAACGCTGTCCCTGGTTTTCCCACTGAATCCAATCTTTTTTATCTTTTTTATAGCACTTATCAAATTTTATATATATTTTACATTTATATAAAATGATGCTTTATACTTGTACAAATGGCTTTAACTTCCTAGATTATAAGTTTAAACTCCTTGATGGCAGTATAGTATAGTGGACAAAGCTTGGGCTTGAGCCAGACAGATGAGAGTCACAGCCTGGCTCTACTTGGAAGATGTGATCTTTGAGCAAAGTTTCCTCGCCTGCCAAATGAGGATAATAATAGCATTTATACACATATAAATGTTGTGAGAATTAAGGTAAATAATGCATGTAAAGTGCTAAGCACAGTGTCCAGCATATCAAAAGCATGTAATAAACATTAGCTACTATTTTTATCATTATTATTAAGAGGAAAATATCTTTTCACCTCTGTATCACCTATATAATCTCGAACAGAAAGAGCCCTGTAATAGCCTGTTGAACGAAGAACTTTGGACTATAAAATTCCATCTTCCGATATTCCCCAAACCTTATCTAAGTTGGAACTGTCTCTATTTTTCCCCAACTTACCTGGTGCAAAATGGTGTATCGCTCACGAAACAGCTCCGCTTTATCTCTTGCTGTTCCAAATAAATTTGGTTCAGGGTGGCTGGTCATTAATATACTAGAAAAAAAGGAACATCTATTCATGACTATCACAGTACACAAAGGCACGTCCAAAATTAACTTAAAATCAATCGATGGTATACTTACGGAAGAAATTTTTTTCTTTCTGAATTGTACACAAAGCGTGGAATATCAAATGCTCCTATGATACTGAAAATCTGTTCTCTGAAAAACATTCCACAAAAACACAAGACCGGATTTACTAAAATATAAGTGCTCTAGGTGAGCATAGCAATTTGCATTATAATTTACATCACACATAACTTTTTATATTTTCTCAGGTCACATATATAATTTCTTTCAGTGTCAAAAAACATGGGAGTAAAATTTTAGCTTGTGCATTTTCCTTTCAAGAGAAAAGAAATGACGGCTAATACTCTTAAGCAAAAGAGAGTTTTAAATTAACTTCTAATTAAGACTGTCAATTGCTGAAAAAAGAACAATTATGTTCATAACTCAAATAACTCTCTCAATATACATCTATTTTTTATAAGCTACAATCTTATTAAAGGATATGAATCATTTCCAACAATTTTTAAATCCAAAATATTAGGCAGAAGAGTCCCAGGAAAAGTTGTATAATAGAAAAAGAACCCACGAAATTCTGGCCATATACTTGAGACTTATAGTATATTACCAAAGAAAAATCAACAAAATAACTTAATGTCAGACAACTTTTAATAACATAACCATATTTGAACTACATTAAAAAAATAATTTAAAGTACCACTGCATAAATATTCCAACTTAAGAAAAAATCTTTCCTAAAATTATATTTGTTTTTCTCCCAGAATGAAAATGATCAAGAAAGACCCTGCTACCTGGTGGTAGCAACAAGTATGGAGTAGCAGAGAGTCAGTGGGCTGGCAGGAAGCCTGGATTCCAGCCATAGCTCTACTAATTTCTAGTGGATCAATCTTGCCAAGTTATTTAACTTGCCATGTCATTTCTTCATCAATAAAATGAGAACCTCTCTCTTGTGCTATGATATAATTACTTCCAACAAGTGAAGCTGTGAAGACTTTTCCCCATTCACTCCTTACTGGACCTCTGCCTTGGCTAGCTGTAGCATATAACCAACTTCACAGAAACAAGAGGTACTTTAATGTCAGCCTTGGTTGAACTATAATCCTTACACTTTGGTACAATCATCTTGAGTTCCTACTGATGATTTTAGGGGCATGTCACTGTGCTGCAGTATCTTTAATAAGGAGTTCTCAAGGATAAAATTATAATTCCAAAATTTCTTTATTTTTTGGCGGTTCTAGTAAGTTCTAACAAGGAAGAAAATTAAAACTACTGACTAAAATAAGGCTCATGGTTCCTTTCCTTCATTTCGAGTTCCCAAAATAGGAAAGAACTATTAAAGTTAAAACTGCTCTCTGTCTATTTACACAGGCATTTTTCTCCCAGTTAATCCCTGTGAATTTG
Source organism: Myrmecophaga tridactyla (assembly GCA_004026745.1). Classification (NCBI taxonomy): domain Eukaryota; kingdom Metazoa; phylum Chordata; class Mammalia; order Pilosa; family Myrmecophagidae; genus Myrmecophaga; species Myrmecophaga tridactyla. Next base: position 64,451 of record PVIY010010204.1, read on the forward strand.
GAAAGAAGTATCATATTCAAAGAAGAAGAGGAAGAAGGACATTCAGGGAAATAAAACACAGAAAAGTAATTGCTACATAAATTCCTAAGCTCTAATGGTGTAAGATGGAGGAGAGATTCATAAAAGTGAGGTCCTTCATTCCTCTGCATTCACTACGGGACCCACGTTAAATTGCTGACTTCTCTGAGGTTGGCACATTCCTAAGAGCAAAACTAAAGTAAGCTTTTGAATATTTGATTCAACTGATTCATATTACACAGAATACGAAGGCAGATCAACTGGGTGTGTGGCAAAAAGTATTAATGGCATAAACAACACTACAATCTAAAATCCTAGGAAGAAAATAGTAAAAATGAATCATTTAATAACTATAGCTCCCTTATAGAAATGTTGACCAACAATTACTTCCCCAAGAAAATAATAAAAATAAGCACTTGATAGCACTTTCAATGGGGGAAAATGTTCATTTTAACCACATACATGGTTTCCTCTGCTGACTGACTGCATTCCTGGACTGCTGCTTCCACCACAGAGCGCTCAACCATGTTTGATGACACTGAAAAGGGAATTCAAAGTCAAATTTTAAAAACAGGAATAAAAATTAGCTCTTTATGCAGATAGCTCTTTTCCTAAAAATAATCTGCAAATACTAACCCTGATATTCTAATTACATAGTTTTTAGGAAGAAAAAAGTGTTAGGTCTGAATAATAAAAGCTGTACCTCAAATACCTTAATTTTCTACACTGTAACACATATGTAACAGTCAAATACCTTAACTTTCTAAATTCAGCTGTAAGATCCTGGTTTTATTATTTGGAGACAATACCATCTCAAGATTACATTAGTCTGAATTAATGCAAATGTTCTAAGAAATGATGAATATGCAACTAAGTGATGATATTGTGAATTACTGATTATGTATGTTTTATTTTGTTTCTTTATTTTTTTAATTAATAAATAAACTTAAAAAAAGATTACATTAGTATAATTTCTATCACAACTGCTGTGTTTCGATAGGCATGATAGTGAGAGTGACAACAACAGCTACCACGTATTAAGCACTTTCTAAAAATGTGGACTTTCCTCAATACCTTACAAGCATTACCTCATTACAGAGCTGTCCTATAAGCTAAACGTTAATATGCCCTTATCTTACAGATGGAGAAAGCATGGCTTTGAAAAGGTTTTTAAATTGCCCCCAAACACAGATCTCCACAGAGCAACACAAATCTAGGGCCGATTCCAGAGTGGGCACCCTTAACCACTTTGATATATTCTCAAGCAAAATACCATGAGACATTTTATATTAACTTACAATAAGGGCCAGCTTCATGTTCTGTATTTTCAACTGTAGTGGAACTTTTTAAGGCAAAGGTATATCTACAATTCTGCTTTTAGAAGAGAAAGTGAGATATAATAACAGTTTCTCCTATATTATGGAACATTTTCTTCCTGTATTATCAAAGAAAACAGCATCTGCACAGCACAGAAGACTAACACACACCACTCCTATCCTTCGGTGCACTAGGAACATAAGATGTGTTTTCCCAGAGGAGCATTTCCCCTTCACAGGCAGCGCTCCTGCTGTAAGGTTAAAGTGTGTGTTAACAAAAGGACTAAAGAACAGCGAAAGGAAGAAGACAGAGCTCCCCTTGCTCAACTGCTCACTTTTTCTCCAAACATTTAGGATTACCTAATCTAAGACACAGTAATAGGAATGAGCACTCAGAAGAGACAAAAGTGCCTCAAAGCATCTAATCAAAACTAGAAGGCAGTGCAGGGAGGAGCCTGCGATAGGGGGAGGGAACACAAAAGGGGAGCCTGACATTCTAACTAAACTAAAGGTACTGTTCCTTGGAAAAAAGTGCTGCCATGCATTTGCATCCTAACATTGGGACATTTTAATTCTAAATCCTCACCTTCTATTTAAATCTATAGCTTTAATTCAGAATTCAGAACTATTTTACCAATTTAAGAGTCATTGGAAAATGCTCCTTACAAGGTTGTTTTTCAACAGCATCGATGATCTTTTCCAGTGTGTCTTCCAGCTCCAGTTCACTGACGGACTGAAGAGCAGCTGTGAGGTACTTGATGGCTTCACTGGCAAGAGAAAGAAAGAAAGATGAGGTGCGTCGTGGGTATTTAGAGCTAAAAGTTTTATGCTAAAAACTGACAAACATTCATCAGCATGGCATTGAAATCAAGATCCCTTCACGACTCCCCAGAAGCACCTTTCCTGAACTTTCTAAATTCTTTCCTCTATCTTCTGCCAACATAGCATTCTTAAAACTCCAAATCACATCCTTCCTCTAAGAAGTTTTTCAAGATTAGCCCTATCTGACACGTCACCTCCTTTTGAAATTGTTAAAATTCCACTCATATATACCTTCAACAGGACACCTTACGTTATCCTTGCATTATTTATTATAACGTTATCCTTGCATTATTTATTATCTTACAGTTGTGGCAGAAACCCAAGTGCCTCAACTAGGACACTCAAATACATATTTATTAATTTGATAATGCATATGCTTAAAATAAATTCCAGCTAACTGAATGCTATTTCAGCATGGTTTTCCATTATAAAATCAGAAACAAAGAGGCTAAAAAAATGCTAATGTTAATACAGAATATAATCACGGATGCAATCTATGCCAGTTTGAAAGTATTGTGTACCCCAGAAAAGCCATGTTTTAATCCTGAGTCAATCTTGTGGAGGCTACGATTTCTTTTAATCCTAATTCAATATTGCAGGCTGGAAACATTTGATTAGATTATCTCTGCAGAGCTGTGACATACCCAAGTGTGGGTGTGATCTGTTGATTAGATGGAGATGTGACTCCACCCATTCCAGGTAGGTCTTGATTAGTTTACTGGAATTCTTTAAAAGAGGAAACATTTTGACGAGAGCCAGACACGACACAGTCAACAGAAACTTCAGAGCAGAGCTGACACAGATGCAAACACTTGGAGAACAGAGACACAGGAACAGGGGCTGAAAGCAACAGAGCCCAGGAGCAAGGGACCAGCAGATGCCAGCTGCATGGTTTTCCAGATGACAGAGGTTCTTCAGACCCATCCACCTTCCTTGAAAATAAGGTATCTTTCTCTGGATGCCTCAGTTTGGACACTTTCATAGGTTTAGAACTGTAAACTTGTAATTTATTAAATTCCCTTTAAAAAAGTTGTTCCAGTTCTAGTATACCACATTCCGCAGCTTGCAAACGCATACACAACTCATACTAAAATCACATAAATTTCTGACTTCAATACCAATAATGCTTAGAATGAACACTGTCTTCTTAAACAACTTACTAATTACATACCATTCTGTACTTTAGCATACAATTTTACACTTCACATCAATATTATCATTATAATCTTCACACTAATTGTTCTACATGTTGAGTTGCTTATTGTTTCACGTATGCATGTCACATCTCTCCAATTTATTATAGGTGAGGGTCCTTGAGAACTTGGGGCCCATGGCATCCTTTGCAGACTCAATAGAAAAGCACTCTGAAGGTGGTCCATAAATATTTGATGTCCCTAAAATTACACACAATTTGGGTGAATCTTGGGACAGCTCTTAAGATAGACGAAAGCCTGCAAAGCCATGTAGGAGCTCCTCCTAAATCCTATTAGGCTCACCCAGTGCCTCTGGCCTTCCTAATGCTTTCACTACCCTTTCTATAGCCATCTCTTCCCACCATTCTCTCCCCCTAGTTAAGTCCCGTGCCAGCTGACTTCAATGAAGATTGTGTATCTTGTCACACACTCTCATGGCACTTCTCTCCAGGGATCCTTTTCACAACTGAAATTAAACAACTGTGAAATAGCTCTTTAATATCCACGGTAGGCAGCCTTCTAGGATGGCCTCAAATGATCCTTGCCTCCTAGGAGTCACATGCTTGTGTAATCCCTTCCCTTGAATATGGGCTGATTCTACTGACCTGCCTCTAACCAACAACATATAGCAAAAGTGTGATGGCTTTAAAAAGAGAATTTTTAAAAGTGGAGGGGGGTGCAAGGGTAGCTCAGTGGTATGATTCTCGCCTGCCATGCAGGGGACCATGTACCCCTCTCCCCAAGAAAAAAAAGTGGAGGGATGCCACCTTCTTGATTAGGTTACAAAGACTGACTTCCATGCGGCAAGCAGACTCCGTCTTGCGGGTTATGGCAAAGTAAACTGTTACAGGGAAGAGGCCCACATGGCCACAAGGTGAGGGCCCCAGCCAACAGGGGCAAGGAACTGAGACTCTTAGCTCAACAAGTCAGGAGGTACAGAACCCTGCCGACTCCGGAGGGGCCTGGGGGCCGATTCCGCGGCGCCGAAAGCTGAGATGACTCCCACCCCTCTTCACGGCAGGCTTGCAGAGACCCCAAAGCTGAGGACCCAGTAAGTATACCTGGATCCCAGACCCACAGAGACTGTGAGATAATAAATGTGCGCCGTTTTGGGAGAATTTGTTTTGCAACAATGGATAATTAATACACTATCCCAACACCTCCCCCCGCCCCCACCAAGCTCCATAATGTTCTGTTCTTCACTATAATACCCCCTTGTCCTAGGACAGTAATTTGCATCTAACAGATTTCTAGGTATTTCTGACTGAATCAATTAATGAAGCTCAATTTTTGGTCAAATCCTAAGTGGAAAAGAAAAAGTTAATTGAGCAATTGCTCACATTTTCAAAATGGAGTAGTTGAACACATGTCATTATTTTCTTCCAGAGAATGTCACTTGCCCTTGCATATTACTATGCCCCCAAAGAGCAAAATTAAAATCCCCCAAAACTCACCATTACAGAGATAAACAACAACAAAAAAGCTCTACACACACAACAGCAGCAATAAAACGTGGTACAGAAATGTGCATGCGGTCCAGGTGTTGCCACATGTGTAAAATATTGTATTCTAAAAGCAGTGAGGATGAGCGGAATCCTGGAAAGGACTCTTTCTACAGCTTCGTAAAAACAGTGACAAGGCCAGAGAACCTGACTCTTGGGGAATAGGAAGTTTAAAAAAAACCCATAAGAGAAAGAAAACCGACAAACAAAAAGATCCAGAAGGTGACGGAAGAACCAGCCCTTACAAGCCTAACCCCTCTCGGGGAAGTAAGACCTGGTCCAAAAGCGGGGGGACGGG
>PVIY010010205.1:0-69577 GCA_004026745.1 Myrmecophaga tridactyla
TGAATAACTGTTACAAAATGAGAAAAATATAGGACAAAGCCTAAACTAATATAATAATTGTTAAAAGTTTGTAAAAATGGAAATTATGGTCAAAATCAAAAAAGATTTTATGAGTCTAAAATGACAACATTTTCTTGGACTCTTAGCCTGTTTTAATGAAAAAATATAAAATTTTTTTCTAGATAATCAGTGTAAAAAGCAAACAGTCTGCGTTTTATCAAAATAACTTATGTTAGCTTTTATCATGTCATTATCTGTATAAAAAATACGGATTTTCTCCTGGGTATCATTATACTGGCAAAAAACTGCTTATTTTCTTGCCCTAAACTGGTTGGCTTAATCTATTAATCTAAGTAATATTACTATAAATGAATCTATTACTGGCTAAATCATAGTCAAATCATACAAATACCTAAATTCCTTTAAGCCAAAATATCTTAATGCTTTGTCCAGTCTTTATATAAACTACATATGTATACACTAAATTTATCCCAAAATAACCATGGCTTATGTTGGAAGCAGATCAGATTTGAGGGCTGAATGCAAGGAAAAAATATACTTGTGGAGTCTGTTTTGTTCATCTGATGTTGCCATTACATGCAACTGATGTTGCTATCACATGACCTTGGTAAGAAACAGTTAAAATGTGCACTCTAGCTGGAAGGACTGGCTATCCTCCCAGAAGGAGGTGTACTTTAATAAAGATATCTAAGTCCCAGGAAGCTCCTCTTGGTCCCTAGCCAGTTCTCAGAGGACCCAACTGGGTCCAGTCATGTAAGCAAATTGGAATTTGACCAGTATTGTGGGAAAATTTCATAAAAATTGCATGCAATAAATTTAAAATTAGCAAAAATGTGCAAGCAATTATGAAGAATCCACATTCCTGCATTCCTTTTCAACCAAACCAATGAATTCAATTAAAAAAAATCTGGTCATTTACTATGGGTACACGTCACTATTGACACTCTGCTTTCATTTTTGCTACCTGCCACTTTAGGGATTCCTAATTATATGTTAAAGAACTTGTTTGAGATTTTACAAGGAGAGTCTGATTTATTAAGCAAAAGGCAGTTAGCAGCTGCAGCTGAACCAGAGTTACAATTAATTGAACAATGCATTCAAGAAGGACAGCTTGTTCAAATAGATCTAGAGAAAAAGCCTGTTGATTTTATTATTTTCTTTACCTTGCAATCTCCCACAGGCCTATTTTTAGCAAGATGGTGTTTTCAAATGGATTTTTTTACCAAACAATTGGCAAAAATGTTTAAATACGTATTTGCAAAAAATTATTTCTTTAATAGCCAAAGGTCGCCAAAGATATTATCAATTAAGAGGTCATCCTAATCGCATAATGTGTGATCTCACAAAGGAGGAGGTTCAAAGTCTATATATTTTCAATACCTCTTGGCAAATAGCATTAAGCGACTTCCAAGGACAAATTGATAATCATTTGCCTATGTCAAAACTTTTACAATTTTTAAAAAAGAACACAACGGATTTTGCCTAAAATATTTCGGGCTTCCCTGCTAGCTATTACTGTCTTTACTGATGATAATGATAATGGGCAGGCTGCATATGTCACCCAAGTGGAAAACAAGTTAAAAAACACCTTATACCTCAGCCCAGTGCATGAATTAGCAGCTGTAATTCAAGTATTGCAAAGTTTTCCACAATCTCTTAATATTGTCTCTGATTCTGAATATGTTTGCCAAACAGTTACTCACATTGAGACAGCTTCTTTGTTTGAAAGAGATGAACTATCCTGAATATTTTTACATTTACAAACGTAAGTCAGAAGTAGAATTAATCCTCTTTTTATCATGCATATAAGAGCTCATACCAATCTTCCGGGTCCTTTGTCATTACAAAATCAGCAAGCAGATACTCTTGTGGGGGTGATGCAAGATCCCACAACACTTCACAAATTGACTCATATCAATAGCAAAGGGCTGCGAATGAAATTTCCATCTTTATCTAAACAGCAAGCTCAGGACACTGTCAGGACTTGTCCAACCTGTGGACCTTTAAACGCACTCCCATTTGCATCCTTATCTAAACAGCAAGCTCAGGACACTGTTAGGACTTCTCCAACCTGTGGACCTTTAAATGCACTCCCATTTACATCAGGGGTTAATCCTCGAAGTCAAAAAGCAAATGAATTATGGCAAATGGATGTTACTCATATTTCACATTTTGGTAAAATGCAGTATGTACATGTTATCATAGACACTTGTTCTCATTTCATCTGGGCTACTGTACAATCTGGAGAGCATTTCTGCCATGTTCGATCACATTTACTTAATGCTTTTGCTGTTATGGGATGCCCTCAATCTATTAAAATGGACAATAGTTCTACTTATACAGGAAAACATTTCATAAATTTTGTACTACTTTTAATATTACTCATATCACAGGAATTCCACATAATCCCTCAGGGCAAGGAATTATTGAATGAGCAAACCAGAGGCTAAAGTCTATGCTCTTGAAACAAAAAGGGGGAGATGATGATCAGGAAGATGTTATGAAAATAAGTACACCTAAAGATCAATTAGCAAAGGCACTGTTTACTCTAATTTTTTTTAAACATTTATGATTCTTCACCACAGACTCTTCTAGAACAACCTTTTAGTAATTTGGAAAAGAAAAATGATACAACCCAAACAGAACTGCAGCTGCAACCAATCTATTGGAAAGATGTTAAAGATGATTTATGGAAACCAGGAATGGTAAAGGTGTGGGGTAGAGGATTTGCTCTTGTCATTGCAGATGATGAAACCTCAGTTTGTATTCCCTCAAAGAGAATAAAACCCAGACATGTCGACCTGGATGAAAATAACTAAATGGGTAATGTATACTATAGGACATATAATTTTAATTGCTGAAGGACAGGGACATATTTATACTTATTGGGTTATCTGTGGGCCCTAACATGGGCCAATCCAACTTTACCAAAATAATCTGAATACAAGTTTAGGATTCCCAGTCCAGTAGATTCTAGGCTTACAAAACTACTTAAGGAAGAAGAAAACTGGTGTCAAATTTAATTCTTCCATTTTTAGAAAGACCTGTATGCATAACTCTATGGGAACAAAGGATACTTGCCTATTAGATGGGAAAGAAAGTTGGAATGGATAGCAGTCATGTCATATGGATTGAGCAGTTATCATAATTAATGATTCCTATGGAATTGTAAGATGCCCCTATGGGGTTGAAGATAACTGAGACTATATGGACAGGCAAGCTAAACCAGAGTTATTACATAGAGGATGATTTGTGCCAAAATTTGGGATGATGAATACATTATTCAGAGAAATTTATGGGAAATTTTCCTAGGACTGGGACCAATTTTTGTAGTGAATTCTAGTAACTATAACTTCTCTTTAAATAGCAACCATAAACACTATATACATATAGGAAATCAAACTTTTAATTGTGAGAATTATTCTCTATTCACTTGTCTCCAAGCATTTATGTTGCAGAAAAATGAGATGATTGTAGCAGCAAGGAGAAGAAGAGGTATCTGGCTGCTGGTGCAGATGTCAAGATCCTGGCAATCCTCTCTAGAACACAAGTCCTGATCCATTTGGCAAAAGAATATCTAAAAAGGACTAAGACTAATTGGACTCATTATTATAGCTGTCATTGGAATCACTGGAATTATCACAGTGGCTGTGGTCACTGGAACGGCATTGTTAGGTTTGGGGCTATTTATACTTTTTCTCTTCCTCCTCAGCTGTGTTTAACAACAAATAAAGTCAGAAAGCTTGACTGGTAGCCAATGACGGGTAAGACCCTTCCTTCAGAGCTTAAGGGCAACCTAACACAGGCACAGTCACTAAGCAAAGCCATGCTAACCATGTGATTCTTGCAAAAACTCTTGTCTTCCTCCTGAATCAAAGTCAGAGAGCTTGACTGGTAGCCAATGACAGGTAAGACCCTTCCTTCAGAGCTTAAGGGCAACCTAAGACAGGCACAGTCACCTCAGCTTATAAAATAAAAAGGGGGAAATGTAGGAGATAGGATTAACATAAGACCTGCAGAACTACTTGGGAGTAGATGGCATTAGGGTGGTGGTGGCAGTAAACTGCTTTATGTTATCTGATTTATGTAAGACAGTCTAGGAGGAAGAGAATGCTTGTTTACCCCAAGTGGTTATCTTAAGTATGAAGGAAGAACACTGAAAGATAAAAACTTTGTTCCCTCAGGAAATTCATACATGCCTATTGTCATCCTGCAGTATATAACCAGGATCTGGTTAAGAATAAAATTGTCTGAAGTCTGTCTGATGTAAACTTAAGCTTCAGACCCCCTGAGCCCATCTGTCTCTTTCTTTTTTTCTTTCTTTCTTTCTCTGTTTCTCATCATTCCTTAATATCCTTCAAGCTCCATTTCAATAGGAAGCAACAGAGGCTCATAAGCAGTGATATGCTGAGACTGGCTCACATGTGCTCATGAAAGACACTTGTTAAATTTTTCAGGAATTTTGCAAATGATTTGTTAACTATTATTAAAAATCAAATTGTATAAATGTGCAATTAACACTTTAAAAATTAATAAATAGTCAAAACTAACCACTGTCTAATTTTTAAGTCATTATACTCCTATCTATGTACTTGGGGTTATTCTGTTTATTGTATCTGCATGGTGGAAATAGTACATCATTGTATGTTACAACATATAACTTTCCAACTCCGTATTTGGCAATATCATGTTGGTAGCATGACATAGGAATCTAAGTGTTTTGTTGATTGTCTAGAAAGTGATGGACAAAATGTTAATAACACAAATTAAACTTCAAATGTGTGATGTCATCAACATAGTGACATAGAGAGTTACTGAAAGCCTCTTGCAAGAGATTCAGCAAATAAAAAACAATTCTCACTTGTTCAGAATTCTGGAGGAAGATATAGATGAGAGGGATCCCACAAACACTGAAGTGAAGAAAGAGAAAAATATCATAGGAAACTTCCATCCTGGTCAGGCCAGCCCTCTCCCCTTCCCCTCACTCAGTCTCACACACCTTGGGAAGTGCACAGAGGCAGGAGCTGAGATCCTTCCCACCTCTCACCAGGGACAAAGACTATAAAATCTATCACAACAGTGAGACAGATCCCCACCAATATCCAGCAAAAGACACAAGCCCACAGGGAACCACAGCAGGATTCAAACCACAGGGGAAGGCAGAATACATAAGGGCAGCAAGACAGATTTTCCAAAATGGAGGCTCAGGAAGGGAATCACAAAATCTTCCCTAAAGCACAAGTAGCCAGGCAGATTATCCAAATTACCCAAATTAACTGTGTGACAGAGGAAGACATTTCAAAGCCCAGGTGAGTGAGGGGCAAAGAGCATGAGAAAACATGGACAGAGACTGTGTTTCCAGCCCTGAGTCATGATGCCCCTCCCCCTCTCCCCCTCAGGACAATAGGAACTGGAGGTCCAATCCCTGTCTGCAAGATGGCTGCTGATAGGGGCTCTTGAGTGAAAGTGAATCCTCTGCCACAAGTGCAATGGAGGACACAAATCTACACTGAGCCAGATCTTGGCTGGTGAAGTGAAAGCACAGAAAATTTCAGGGTTTCTCTCTCAAGTGAGAAGGCAAATGATGAACATAGTCACAGTTTCCCTCTCAACTGGAAGGGTATATGGTGAGCAAGGCATCATCTGCTAGCTTACTCTCCTAGCATCCTGTTTCATAAAGCTCCCTAGGAGGGATTTACCTTCTTCATTGCCAAGGTCGCTGGCTTAGGGACTCTCTGCTTCATGGTGCTGTAGCATTCTCTGTTCTCTCCAAATCTCTTATTGTCCAAAATGTTTCCTCTTTTATAGGACCTCAGAAACTAATCAAGACCCACCCAAATGGGTGGAGACATTCCTCTACCTAATCCAGTTTAACAACCACTCTTGATTGGGTTACATTTCCTGGGAGATGATCTAATTACATACAGTATTGAATACAGATTATTCTGCCTTTATGAAATGGGATCTTGATTAAAACAAGACTTTTCTAGGGGAATACATCCTTTCAAACCAGCACACAAAGCTAGATAAATATAAAACAAGAAGCGAAAACTTAAGATCAATCTAATGAATATAGATGCAAAAATCCTCAATAATATACTTGAAAATAGAATCCAACAGCATATTAAAAGAAGTATACATCATGACCAAGTGAGTTTTCTTCCAGCTATGCAAGGGTGGTTTAAGACAAAAAAGTCAATTAATGTAATATTTCACATTAATAAACTAAAAGGGAAAAACCACATGATTATCTTGGTTGATGCAGATAAAGCATTTGACAAAATTCAGAATCCTTTCATTATGAAAAGACTTCAAAAGGCAGGGATTAAAGGAAACTTCTTGAACATGGTAAGGGGCACATACCAAAAACCCACAGCTAACATCATACTCAATGGTGAGAGACTGAAAGCCTTTCCTCTAAGATCAAGAACAAGACAAAGATACTGTCACTACTGCTATTCAACACTGTGCTAGAAGTTCTAGTTAGGGCAATTATGCAATAAAATAAATTTAAAAACATCCAAATTGGAAAGGAAGAAGTAAAACTGTTGCTATTTGTAGATGTAGACATGCTCCTATACTTAGAAAATCCAGGAAAAAAAATGGCAGCAAAGCTATTTGACCTAATAAGCAAATTCATCAAATTTTGGTGGGATAAAAGAGTAACATGCAAAAAATCAATTACTGTACAGTAGTAATGAGCTATCTGAGGAAGTAACAAAAAAAGCCCCATTTGCAATAGCACCTATAAGATACACATATCTTAGAAGAAACTTAACCAAGGGGGTAAAAGACTTGTATGCAGAAAATACAAAACCATGCTAAAAGATATCAAAGAAGTCCTGAATAAATGGAAAGATATTCCATGTTCATGGATTAGAAACCTAGATGTCACTAAGATGTCAATTCTATCCAAATTGATCTACAGATTCAATGCAATACCAATCAAAATTCCAACAGACTGTTTTGCAGAAATGGAGAAGCTAATCACCAATTTTATTTGGAAGTGTAAGGGGCCTTGAATAGTCAAAAACATCATGAAAAAAAGAATCAAGTAAGAGATATCACACTACCTGTCTTTAAAGCATATAAAGCCAGAGTAATCAAAACAATACTGGCATAAAGATAGGCATATTAATCAATGGAATTGAATTGAGAGCTCAGAAATAGAACCTCGGTCCATGGTCAGTTGATTTTTGATAAGGTTCCTAAGCCCACTCAACTGGGATAGAACAGTCTCTTCAATGAATGGTGTTGGGAGAGGTGGATGTCCACAAGCAAAAGAATGAAAGAGGACTTTTATCTCAGATCTTTTGCAAAAATTAATTCAAGATGGAGCAAAGACCTAAATATAAGAACCAGTACCCTAAAATTCCTAAAAGAAAATATAGAGACACATCTTCAAGATTTTATGATAGCTGGTAGTTTCTTAGACTTGACATCCAAAGCACCAGCAAGAAATTAAAAATATATATAAATGAGAACTCCTCAAAAGCAAATGCTTCAGTTCCTCAAAGAACTTTGTCAAAAGAGTGAAAAGGCAGCCATTCCAATGGGAGAAAATATTTGGAGACCATATATCTGATTATAGTTTTATAGCTAATATATATAAAAAAAATTCCTACAACTCAATAGTAAAAAGACAAACAGCATAATTGAAAAGTGATCAAAATACATTAATAGACAGTTTTCCAAAAAGGAAGTGCAGATGGCTAAGAGGTGCATGAGAAGATGCTGAGCTTCCCTCACTATTAGTGAAAAGCAAATCAAGCCACAATGAGATATCATCTCATACCTTCTAGAATGGCTGCTATTAAACAACCAGACAACAAGTGTTGGAGAGAATGCAGAGTGTCCTGGTTTGAAAGGATGTATGTCCCCTAGAAAAGTCAGGTTTTAATCAAAATCCTATTTCATAAAGGTAGGATAATCCCTATTCAATACTGTATGTTTGATACTGTAATCAGATCATCTCCCTGTATGACATGATTTAGTAAAGAGTGGTTGTTAAAAAGCCATTCCGTTTCTGGTATATTGCATTCCAACAGCTAGCAAACTAGAACATGGAGAAATTGGAAAACTTATTCACCACTGGTGGAAATGTAAAATGATACAGCTGCTGTGGAGGATGTTTGGCAGTTCCTCAGGCAGTAAGGAACCTTACAAGCCAGCTATCCCACTACTCAGGATGTACTCAGAAGATCTGAAGGCAGGAATGCTAATAGATGATTGTATACTGAGGTTCATAGCAACATTATTCACAATTGTCAACCTATGGAAACCCATGTCCATCAACAGATGAATGGAAAAACAAAATGTGGTACATACGTACAATGGAATATTGTTCAGCAGTAAGAAGGAATGAAGTCCTGAAACATGGGATGATATGGATGAATTTGAGGGCATTATGTTATGCAAAATAAGTCAAATACAAAAGGACAAATAATTTATGATCTCACGGATATGAGCTAATTATAATATTTCAAAGCATAGACAAAATATAGAGTACAGGATACCAGGATAAAGAATGGCGAGCAGTGTGCAGAATGTTAAACTAGGGTGAATTTAAATGTTTTGAAATGGACAGATGTGATGGTAGCACACTATTGTGAGAATAATGAACAGCACTGAATTGCACGTGAATGTGGTGGAAAGAAGAAGTTTAGAGTCAGGTATGCCATAAGAAGGAAAGTCATGTACGTCATGAGGAGGTTAAAACATGGGAATGTATAACACAACATTTTTATATTTACAGTTAATCATGCACATCTTGTGGTGGACAATGTCCATGATTAACTATACATATTAAATTGTTCTTTCATGTACCAGAGCAGATGTACAACAATATTGTAAGGAGGTAATAATAGAGGGATATGTAACCTCTGTTATTAACCTACTGCAACATTCCTACTGCAAACTATGGTACAGTTAACAGTAATACTTTATCATCAACAGTAATAAATGTTCCATACCAACACTGTGGGTCAATAATGTGCGGGAAAGAGTGTCAGAGGACCAGGGGTTCGTTTTTATATGCATTTCTTTTCTGGAGTAATAAAACGTTCTCAGTTTGATCATGGGACTGTGTGCACAAACATGTGATGACACTGTTAGCCAGTGATTGTATACTTTGGACGGTTTCTGTGCTGTGTGACTATGTCTCAACAAAATAGCATTTAAAATGTATGCTGCCTATAGCTGTTATATTGTGCATAGCACACTAAAAAAGGAAATATTCTTCAGTATTTTGTGCTGAAAATTATTATCTCTTTTCAGTAAAAGTGACTCAGGCTATTTATATATGAGTGAATTTCCAAAATATGTCTTCATTGTTTCAGTTTCATTTTACTTATTAAAGTTAAAAAAATGTATCAACAAGCATTCACATTGGAACTTTGCTAGTTCATCAAGTGAAAGTGTAAGTTGGCACAAATATAATAGGTTGGCAAAAATCAAATAAAGCATTCTTTTAGAATCAATTGGCTATAGGGAATTGACAATAATGAGTATCATCCATTATTTACAAATTGCTTTCCATGCTTACTTTACATTAATAAAATTTATAATGACATTATTGCATATATAAATATATATGTCTGTGCCCATATTTATCTGTCATACTTATATCTATACATATCTGCAGAGCTGTAGGTATAGTTACAGAGCTATAGCTCCAGAGAGCTGCCTGTAAAATCTTTGAATAGAATTGGTGTTCCAATTAAATGACTTTGTTCTATGATGTCTCACACACAATTGGCATGGACTCCAGCGTTTCCTGTAACCCAGATTAAGAAGTTTGATAAAGCTACTCATAAAATCTCCCCTGAATAATTTAGACAATAATAGAATATTCCTCCATAAAATTTTACACTTTAGGTAAAAACAAATAAGCAGATAATCCCTCTGCCATCACCCCTAAAGGAAAACAAAACATTAACAAAAATACAAAAACAGTTTAATGAATAATATGTTTCCTTTTTTGAGGGTAAGAGTCATATTAAATGTGAACCATTATATTTATTATATTTTACTCTACTCTATTAAAGTATAATATGTTTTTAAAGGTCAGTTACCTGTTAAAATAAAACCATATCTACATTCTTAAAATGCTTTATTATATTATTTATATACTTAAACCACTTATGAATTAAAATTAAAAGACCAAATAAATAAAATGTTTTATTAAAATTCTCTGGTAATATATTTCAGGGTCAGCGACTAACATTCTTGATGGCAAAATAAAGCAGGACTGCCACAACACTCTTAAGTTCTTGTTTCTTTGGTAATAACAATTTTCTTGGTCATTTTAGATGCAAGTTGAGCCAAGAGAAACACATAAGTGGTCACAAACACAAGTGTCCTAGATTGTCTCTTGGCACAGATGGGCGTTTTCTGCTTTGGCTTACTGGTGTTAAGGGCTAGATGTGGATGTTCATGTTATGTATGACAGCCCCGTGATATTCCAGCAGAAGTTCTTTTTAAAGCGTGGTTTTGGTGGTCTTGTTATTTTTATTCAGGCATAAGAATCACGGTGCCTCAACTATTACAGGGACTATTAAGGCACAAAGTCATAAAACTGTCCTCAGTTCACATGACTCCATATCTCTGATATAAATCTTCATTTAGATTGCATGCATTGTCTTCTTATAATCCATTTGATCTTTTTTTTTGACTGAAAACCTTGCCCAGAATCATGTTTGTCTCCTGGAATGAGCAGTAAATACCATCCATTCTCTTAAACATATTACTCAGCAAATACTGAAAATAACTTGAACCAATACCAATTAACCTGGAGCCATTTAAAAAAACTGGCAAAACTTTTAAAGAATATATGTTAATAATTAAATATAACCTGGTAGCTTCTTTTGATAACATTTTTTAAACACACATCATTTCTATTTCTTTCCAAATACTCAGTCAATAAAAACCATAGAGGAAACATATATGTTTCAGTAAATTAAATAAAATAAATAAAATTTTTATTGCCATCTGTTTATTACAAAAAAAGTATATAGAATAGAGGGTCACTATTTATTTTTAATGATAGGAGATTCATTTTTCATTGAGAAACCTTAACTGGCCATCTGTCAATTATCTTCATCCAATTTGGCATCTAAATTTAATTTCTACTTTAGAAGAGAAGGAAAAACTAAAGAGTATTAGGTCTTAGTTATGAGTTAACTGAGAAGTGTTGTGGAAGTGAATGCAATTGGGAAAGCTCTCAGAGATTAAACAGTTCTCTTGCTCAGCATTTGTAATGAGAGATGGTTATGTTCTTTCTTGGGCACCATGGTGATAGTTGCAATATAGTATAGCAGATACCCATTTTCTAATAGATTTAAATAATCCATAGTCAAGACATGTCTATGAATACATAAAAATAGTGGAGAAGACTACTTTATGTGGTATCCTTGACCTACAGAATGCAGGGAGCCTATTCCTTATTACATTTCCTATGTTTTGCATGCAGGGAAAGACAGAGAATAAGTAAACTGATGTTCTACAGAAAAAGCAAGTCATTCTTATTTGGAAACGCAAGACAAAACACTACTGCAATAATTTCTTAAGCATTTTTCATTTGCAGTATTTGCTGTTCATTTTGCTGAATTTAGTTGATATGGCTGGCACTATTATTTCTGTTTACCATCAAGATACACCCCCAGCCCTCAAGTCACCATCTTTAGCAAGGGAACTCCAGGCATCTCATATTTCTCAGAAAAAGCTGATAATTTGCAGGAAATGTCAGCAAGCAAATCATGGCACTGTTGAAGCTGAACTGATCTATTTAGAAAAAATTCCCAGTTTTTGATTCTAAAATGTTTTTGATAGGGCACAACCAAAGTTAGACACAGTGCAATCTGCATAAATATAGTGCAATGCTTATAAATGTAATGTGACATTGCGTGTCACAGTAAGTAGGGAAACATTTGCAATCAACTGTTAAAAATACATATATGCCTACAAATGCTTATAAGATTCCCTTTGAGAATTGTGGAAGTGAGATATTTAATTATGTGATGGGGTGGGGTGAGTGGGAAGGGAGAAGTAATATTTATGCTGTCTATAAATAATCTTAATGATTTGCCCTAATATGCTCAATAACAGCATTGACTACTTTTTAAAGAGTAATTCTCTTTTAGCAAAGTAGTTTAATATTTTCTAATTGGTTTAAAACATTACAAATTTTAGGTAACATTTTATCAAATATTTCCAAGTAATTTAAACATATATAAAGCAAATATTGTCAAATTTTGTATTCAGAAATTAATCAACCCCAAGGAGAAAATGTTAGTATTTCTTAGCATCTCACTTGCTGTCTTGAGTTCAGCCTTCTCCTTCACTTTCAATTTTGCCATTCTAGACCCACCTCCATCTCACCTCTTTCTTGTTCATACTTATACCCCCACTGTTCCACCCTTTGAGACTTCAACTTTGCCATAAGGAAGTCCTTTCTACTTTAAATGCTGTTTCTTATAACTCAAGCTTTTGCTTTCTTCCCTCCCTTAATTCCACTGCTCCTGATGTCACCAAGGGATGACTTGGGTAACAGGAGAGTCCCTCTACCATAATTGTTGATATTAATCAGCATTTTAAACAACCTTCACCTTCTTCAGCATACTCTTTCAAACTTTGACAAAAATAGCTACATTGTGTCATGAGAATATAGCTTCTAGTTCTTCTACCAAGATATCAGGACATGAACTCATTCATCCCATATAAAATCCCATAATCACAACTATTCTTTTCCTGGATAATTCTACCACCCATACAATAACAGCTTGAATGAGGATTATAATGATGCCATCTGTTCTTAAGTGAGAAGTAAGGAGGTTTGCCTAATCTCAATGTTCATTAGTTTTTAGAGACCACATTATTAAAAATGTTCAAGAAATTAACTTTCCTCTTGAAATCATCCTGATCTTCTTTAATTTCTTTCTCAATGGAATCTGTATTAGTCTCAAAATTTTCATTTCTTTTCATGGTTGCTTTCCATCATCTTGTTCACTGTAGCATCCCACTGATGACCCAACAAACATCAGGATTTCCCAATCCCTCCTCAAAGCTAGCCCTAGTTCATCTGACCTATTTCACTCATGAGCACAACCAAATTTTGAATTTTAAAATTACTTGAAGGAATTCCACTTATACAAAATAAAATATTGGTGATGATAATCTACTTAGCCTATACCTCTCCCCTTCTTTTATTCCTCTATTGGTGATTCTCTATCATATTTTCCCCCCAAGAACAGTTGCATAATTTTCCAACCCTCTTTTAGATTTAGGCCTATGACAATAAAGAAGGTCTCAGTGAGGAGTCCATTCAGTTATTTCAAATTTCCCAGAATTTCTCCTCTCCATCTCATAATCATTTGGATTCATCTTACTTTTTCCTTGGTTAACTGTTCAACCTCTGCTCTTGCTTGCCAGCCATTCTGCTCTTTTAGGGAGATTGATCCATCTACCCTCACTTACTTTTTGCTTCTTCATTAGAACTTTGCTATTCTAAAATTTTTGATGCAGCCATAAGGGATAGAAACATAAGAATCAGGGAAAAAAAGACAGTATTGGTTTGCTGTTTACTTTGATTATATAGATAGAGTTATATATTCCATGATTTCTAAATTACCTTTTGACTTCAACCTGTCCATATGCATCTTCCATGAATATGCCTATATTTATAAATTCTGGGAATATCTTCATTAATCACAGTTATCTATTCAACTTCACTTGTTCAATAAAACAATATATAGATATAAAATCTGTAGAAATAAAATGTTTTTCAACATTGAAACCTCCAAGAGGATAGGCACTTTGTTGGCTCTGTTCTATACTTTATTATAAAGACCAACACCATGCAAATTTTTCCTTTTGAAATCACATTAATAAAAAGATTTTTTTAATTTTTAATAAAAAAATTATTTTTTTATTTATAAATGGAACTAGATTACAACCAAGATAAAACCATTTCCTTCATATCACTCTGTAAACTAACCTTAATGTATTGTTCCTTGTATAACCACTAATGTCTGTATGATACATAAATTTATATGTTTGATGCATGGGTCTCTTTAAAGGATACTTGCCTTAGGATTTCTGGTGTTTGGTCCATAACATTGACGTGTTTCACAATGACACAGGCAAAGAAAATAAAAAGACAATTATTTTCTAGGATATTATTTGCTGAGGCTTCAAACAGTAATTAATACATTTCTATGATAACTATAGATGTGCGCTCAAAATTGGAAAACTAGTTCTTCAAGGATAATAATATTTTTGTCATTTATAAACCCAGTTACCCTTTTATTTTTGCTAGTCAAACATTGGACCGATGTTTGAAAGAATCCTATTTTTTAAAAAATTAAGTTTTATAGGTGTTTGGTTAGTAGCAAATACAATGTATTTGTTGAGATAAGATTTAATAAGCTCTGAGGGCTACCACTTCACATGCAATTTTGAATGAACAGATTCTATTCTGCTTATTCTGGCATTGATACAGTCTTTAGTGCAAAGAAGTTTTGGATAGAGTTCAATAATAAATCAAATGCTTCAGAAAAGAAACATTATAATCCTGTCTCAAATTTAACAATTTATCATGATATTAGGAAAGCTTCAAAGGTGAATTTATTTTAACTTTATAAATGGAAATAGCAATATAATAAATGGTTGATGTTGTTATATCTAGCTGAGTGCAATACACTATGCCCCTTGGGCCAAGGGAAATCTGTACTACAGAAGTTTTTTGTGGTGACAACACTCTGTACAGATAACTGGTGAATGTGTGGGTGTTCTTAAAGGAAGGAAAGAAAATGCTTAAGTATGTGGGGCCATGAAGTAAAGAGTGTGAGATTGATACATAAGTGAAAAACAGAAAGCTGTGTTGTAAGAGTGAGGGCAGTATTACATGAAGATTTAGAGTTAGAAATTCCAGCTTTTGGGAATGTAATTCAACACCTGTTTCTGAGTCTAATCCATCATCTTATACATGGAAGTGATATGTTTCTTATGACAAGTAACAATAGTCATATATGTATACATATGCACATATATATATATCCCTTCAAATTATATTAACGTTATCATTAATATTGTCCTTGTTATTGGATTTATGAGAGATATATTTGTGTAGAGTGGTTCAAAGTCATTTACCACTGATGGTTAGGAATAATAGTAGCATAGAAGTGGTTTTGGAGTAATTGCCTGTGTTGTAAATGTTTGCATTTCATATTTCTAGGTACTTTGTAGTCCTTTATAACCTGTCATTAAATTTAAGTGCTTTTCTAAGGACAACATGAATCATCTCTGACCCATTGTTACTTTTCACTTAAGCCAAAATACCCTTTTCTCTTTTCCTTTGATAGAAGATACTGAATCATAAAAATGAGAGGCATTTTTGAGAAATGAAGGGGAAAATCTTCCTTTTATTTATTCTATGGTGATAAAGTTCATGTGTCAACTCAGCTAGGATATGGTACCCAGTTGTTTGGACAAGCAAACATTGGCCTGATTGTTATAGTGACAACTGTTTAAATTTTAAATATGTATTTTTTCATTTGACTTGTATTCTTAAGCTGTTTATTGAAGAAAATCATGATAAAATTCTGAATTCTAATTTTTTCCATCTTATCACTTCATAAAAACACAGGCATGTCATTTTTATGTCATCAGGAAGTTGACTGCATCTATGGATGATTACATCTACAATTATCTGAAGAGTTTGTCTTCAACAATGACAGAAGTCTCATGCAATCAATTGAAAGCTTTAAAAGAAGCGTGGTGCTTTCAGCAGCCAAAGGAGAGTACTTCCATCTTTTTTGCATCCAGCCAGCTTCTCCTGGAGAATTCATCCAGGGCCTTCATCAGAATTCCCAGCTTGCAACCTATCTTATGGAATTTGGACTGGTGCATCCCCACAGTCACATGAGACAACTAGTATGAAAATATTATAATTACAGAAATCTGGCAGTTCTATTTCCTCAGAGAGCCTAAAATATTTTCCAGAGGATAATGGTGCAGGCCTCTTTTCAGTTTTATGAAAACACTGGAAGATGGATGGGAAAAACAAGGAAGCAAAGCAAATGTAAGACAATGATTAACTTAGTATGAGATGACTTGTCCTGTTTTGATGGATATTGGAATGAAATGTGCAAACAAATAACAGAAGTGAAAATTTGCAGAGATTATGTTAATGTAAAGTCATATGTTTAGGAAGAAGATGTTTTACTTCACTCATGTAAATTTCTTTTTTAATCCAAATTTTAAATATGTATTTTCCCATTTCACTTGTATTCTTATTCTGTTTATTGAAAAAAATGATGAAAAAATTCTGAATTCTAATTTTTTCCTTCTTATTACTTCATAAAAGCAAAGTATTATAAACATGCCATTTTTATTACTGATAATGAAAGAATTTATTTTTAAATAGAGTATCAGTTCAGAACACAGAGAAATGCCTTTTCATCACAAAAGGAAAGAATATGTAGCTAAGAAGATAGTAATGGAGAATTTTGATAACTTTTTTAACTTTTTTATTATGAAAAATAATATATATACAAAAAAGAAAAAAATTTCAAAGCACACCAAAATAATTAGTTATAGGACAGATTTCAGAGTTTGGTATGGGTTATAGTTTCACAATTTTAGATTTTTATTTCTAGCTGCTCCAAGACACTGGAGACTAAAAAAAGATCAATATAATGACTCATCAGTCATACTCATTTGGTAAATGCTATCTTCTTTGCTATAACTTGACCTTCTCCTTTGATCTTTCTCCCAGTCCTTATGAGTATTTGGGCTATGCCCATTCAAAATTTTTCATGATGGAAAGAGCTGTTGAAAGTATGGGATAGGGAGATGGAACTAGCTGTTGTTCTGAAGAGGCTGGCTCCTCAAGGTTTCAGGGCTTAAGTGGTCCAGGAATGCATGTGAAGGTTGAAGGTTTCTGGAGAGTAAACACAGTGCTTCGAAACCTTGTAGAATCTGAGATAGAGCCCTTGGGTGTTCATTAGGGTTGGCAGTATTAGTTTTGTTTGAGGTTTGGCAAACCATGGTAAATATCAATATCTAGCTGAAGCCTGCATAAGAGTAACCTCTGCCATGTCTGATTTTATATATTTGCATCCTGTTCTCTTATCCACCTAGCTAAAGGTGCATCAATTTTATTGATTTTCTCAAAGAATCAACTTCCATTCTCTGTATTGTTTTTTGTATTCTCAATTTCATTTATTTGTGCTCTAATATTTGTTATTTCCTTCCTCCTATTTACTTTGGGGTTTATTTGTTCTTTTTTCTCTAGTTTTCCCATGTAGACAGTTAATTCTTTGATTTTTCTATTTCTTTTTTTTTAATACAGGCTTTTAGGACAATATATTTTCCTCTCAGCACCATTTTGCTGCATCCCATAAATTTTTATCTGTCATGTTTTCATTTTCATTTGCTTTGAGATATTTACTGATTTATCTCATAATTTTTTACCTGACCCACTAGTTGTTTAAGAGTATTGTTCATTGGGCATGCCACAGTGGTTCAGCAGGTAGAGTTCTCACCTGCCATGCTGGAGACCTGGCAATTCCTGGTGCCTGCCCATGCAAAAAAAAAAAATGAGTATTGTTCATCCTCCACATATTTGAGAATTTTCAGGTCTTCTTCCTGTTATTGATTTCAAACTTCATTGCATTGTGATCTGAGGAAGTTTTTGCATATTTTCAATCTTTTTAAATTTACTGAGCCCTGCCTTGTTAACCCAATATGTGGTTTATCCTGGAGAAAGATCCATGAGTACTTAAGAAAAATGTGTATTCTACTGTTGTGGGCTTTAATGTACTGTAAATTTCTGAGTCTCATTCATTTATCATACTTTTCAAAATCTCTGTTCCCTTATTGGTGATCTGTCTAGATGTTCTATCCATTGATAAGAATGTTTTATTGAAGGCTCCAACTATTATTGTAGAGGTGTCTACCTCTTCCTTCAGTGCTTCAGTGTTTTTCATGTCTTTCAGGGTTCTCTGGCTCAGTACATAAATATTTATGATTGTTATATCTTCTTGATGAATTGTCCTTTTAATTAACATATAGTGTCCTTCTTTGTCTCTCTTTAATAGTTTTACATTTGAAGGCTTGTAAGTCTGATATTAGTAAATCTATCCCCATTATTTTCTGGTTGTTGTTTATGTGAAATAGCATTTTCCAATTTTCACTTTCAACCTATTTTTGTCCTTCAGTCTAAAGTGAGTTTCTTGTAGACAGCATATAGATGGGTCCTGTTTTATAATCCATTCTGCCAGTCAATGTCTTTTGATTGGGGAGCTCAATCTATTAACATATAATATTATTACTGTAAAGGTAGTACTTTCATCTACATCTTTTCTTTTGGATTTTTTATGTCAAATCTTTTTTTCTCTCTCTTTTTCCCTTACTGATAGGCTTCATTTCTACACTCCTCTTCAAACCCCTCTCTCATCTTCTTATCTGCCTGTAGTGCTCCCTTTAGTGTTTCTTGTACAGCAGGGCTCTTGTTCACAAACTCTCTCAATAACTGTCTCAAAGTATTTAAAATTCTCCCTCATTTTTGAAGGACAGTTTTGCTGGGTATAGAATTCTTTGTTGGCAGTTTTCTCTTTCAGTATCTTAAATATATCATACCACTACCTTCTTGCCTCCATGGTTTCTACTGTGAAATCTTCATGTAGTCTTAGCTACCTTCCCTTGAATGTGATGGATTACTTTCAGAATTCTCTCCTTGATTTTTACATTTGACAGTATGATTAGTAGTTGTCTTGGAGTAAGTCTATTCAGATTTATTCTGTTTGGAGTACACTGCTCTTCTTGTATCTATAATTTTATATCTTTCAGAAGAGATAAAATTTCAAATTTTCAGTGATTATTTCTTCTATTATTCTTTCTGCCCCTTTTCTCTTCTATTCCAATCTTGGGACACCCATAATACATATCGTCATGCCCTTCATGTTGTCATTAAATTCCCCGAAAACCTGCTAATATTTTTCCATTCTTTTCCCTACCTGTTATTTTGTGTGTAGGATTTCAAAAGTCTGTCTTCTAATTTACTAATCCTTTCTTCTGCCTCTTCAAATCTGCTATAGTAAGCCTCCCTTATGCTTTTCTTTTCTTCTACTGTGTCTTTATTCCTATAAGATCTTCCATTTGTTTGTTCAAACTTTTGTGTTCTTTATTGTCATTCAGTGTGTTCTTTATAATTCTTCATCTGTTTTGCCATATCTTCCTTCAATTTGGTGACATCATGTTTTATTTGATTTAGTTTTTTCTGAACCCCTTTAATTATTTGTTTCAATTCCTGTATCTCATTTGAAGTTTTAATTTGTTCTTTGACTGAGCCATATCTTCATTTTTCCTTGTATGATTCGTTAATTTTTGCTGGTGTCTAAGCATCTGATTTCCTCAATTAATTGACTCTGGAGGTCATTTTCACTCTTTTCCATAGGGTTCTCCTGTTGGTTGGATTTGTTCTCTATCTGTCCTTTGGCTTTCAGTTCTACTTATTCTAGACCTCTAGAAAAGCTTCTATTTAACTGATCAGAATTTTTTAGCTCTTCTTTTTTATAGTTCTATCTCTGCCTATTTGGAGCTAATTTCTTGAAGAAGGTCTCCCCAGACATGGTCAACCTCAATCAGATATTCCCAAACAAGGCAGTCCCCAGGATGCAAGAGGATGCAATCAGTATCAAGTGTCCCTAAAGATGAGACTCACCAGATTGCCAGTCTTTCCTGTGTGGTCTCTTGACTCTGTTCTCTGCCTTTTCTGCCCAGCTGGCAGTGTTTGTCTGCCTTCAGCTCCCCATCAGCATAAAGTGGTGTGGTGCCTTTAATTCTCAGTAGACCCTGTCCCTGCCAGTGTTGTGGTTGAAACAGAGGCTGAGGTAGAAGGTGGACTTAAGCTGTTTTTCTTTTCCAGTTCCTGGGGTTTGAATTTTCTGAACGAGACCTGCCACTTGTGTTAGGCCCTGTCACCCTTTTCTTAGGGAAGATATGCCTCTTAAGGAATCCTCTCCTTCACTGGACTAGTTACATTGTCTTTCAGATATCCTTTAACTCTTCCTCTGCCTGGAACAGTGCTGACAATTGGAAACATCTGAGGCTTCTTTTTTTTATGGGCTGCTAAGTTAAAAAACAAAATATTTTCAGAACTGGTTCTCAGCCTCTGGGTTCACCAATCAAAAGCTGTAGTTTGTATACAGCTCTATATACCCCTTTTCTTGTGGCATAGCCCTTTTCCAGTATTTGGACCTCAACAGACTGCAAAACCCATTGTTGCTTTTCTCCTCATCAGCCCTGCCTCCTTTTTACCAGGAGAGACCTCGGGGTTCTTTTTCTACTTGCTCTGGGTTTATCTGTGCTTGAGCTTTTATTCAGCAGTCCAAATATGTTAATTAAATCTGCAAATTGAGCCTGCTTGAACTCCCTTACCTTGCTCCTAGTAGAGCTTTCTTCTTTTTCCCACAGGGAAGTGAGTGTCTCCAAAATAACCTGCCATGACAGTGGGGGAAGGGCACCAATATCTAGTTTGGGAGACTTTACTTACAGTTCCCTGCTGTGATTAAGTCCCTTCCACCCAGTCCAGACTGGATTACAATGTATATCCAGTCACCAAAGCCTCAAAACAGTTGTTCCAGACAGTTCCTAACTATTTACTAGCTGCCCTAGAGGGCTAACTAAATTCCCTACTGTCATCTTGCCCTACTTTCTCTGCATGGGCTTTTATGTCTTTATTCATTTATTGTAGATTAAAAGGAGGGGATGAAAGTCAGTAGCTATTCTTTGAAGTCAATTTACTTTCAGCATTAATGTATCACATTTCTTCTTTCTTAAAATTTTTGTACTGACTGATTTTTCTTCAGTGTTGATAAATGCCAAACACTGGTAATTAATATGATTCTAATATGGTGCTGGGTTGTTGGTAGCTTTGGCCAATACCTTTTTTTAAACCTCTCCTGTTTTGACCCTGTTCATGAAACTGGTTCTCCCACAGTGCAGCCATTAGCCATGTGGTCTCTCTAAGCTTTACTTTCTTTATTTGTAAAATAAGAATAATACTTATTCTGATGTGAGTGGTGAGGGTTAGATATAATGTAGATGAAGCTGCAGTATCATTTCTTGCTCTGCATGGGCTTTTAATAAAAAAGAAATTCTTTTCAAAACTCATTTTAGTAGAATGTATATCTAAAAACTGCATTAGGTTAAATTATAGGGGGGATTGCAACAATTATAATTTTATAGAGCATTTAGTTTGTTCTGGACTGGCTCAAATAATTTATTTAGACTTGCCTTGCTGGTATTGTATTGATTATAAAATCAGGCATAAACAATAGATCAACTGCGAATTCAAACTTACCTATTTTATCTTTAGACATACTCTGGAAAATTACAGTGCAGACAGAGATGAAATATGTCCACACAATTCTTTAGAATTATCCTTTTATGAAGAATAAAAATGTAATTGTAGCAAATACTTTGCCTACTCTATGTTAGCCTTGCCCACCTCTGAATAACTTCTGTGGACCATTATGTACATGCTAACAACTTTTCACAACAATCTCCTCAAATATTTTGCTTCTCTTTTCACAACAATCTCCTCAAATATTTTCTAGAATCAGGTGACATGGGGAGCTCTAGGAAGATGTTGGGACCAGTAACTGGGTGCTGTCTGTTGGTTGAACTCCTGACAGCAAAGAAAAAAAATTCTTTGAAAGGAGATTTGAGCAGACTGTCTTCATATCTACCATAAAAGCAACCCATCATAACATTGACTTGAACCTAGGAACACATTTTATATTAAAACAGGTGTGACAATGGGCATGTGGTTAGGAGATCCACTGGTCCTACCACATCATCTGGAAGCTGCTGCCTGAGGGGTATCAGAACAGTCTCTTAAAGCTAAAGAATGAGCATAGGATGAGAGACTTGGGTAGGAGCCCAAATGCATTTTTGATACATGATACAGTGGTATCCCCAATAGTTAGAAAATACAGCTCTGCTTGCTCTAATACAGAAGCTGGGAAAGCAGTTATTCTACTTTGCATGTAATCAGTATTGATAATCATGAATACCTGGGGACATGGGATTATCACTAGATACTTCAGAAAGGGCAGAGTATATATGTGGTGCTATTGTAGTGCCTTGTGATATTCCTGCAACCAATGGAAACAGTGAATGTGCAATTGTAGCAACATGAGATAACTTGAGGCTCATTACTGTCAGAAATTAAACCTGGCCCATTCCACTAGACAAACAACCTAGACTAGTAGAAATACTAACTGAGGATAAAATAAATCTAGTAGAGGTGATAGAACAGAGTTGATGAATATCAAGTACTGTTTGGGGATCATTTTTGGCAGTTGGACTCTGTTTTATTAAGCCTCCAATTTTTTATAGATTTGGCAGACCAGTGGCTTGACATATCAATAATCAAGTATATACAATGTGGAGCATGAACTGATTTGAGTAGTGCAAGATGTGGACTGTAGCAAGCACTAGTGATTCTTCTGTATCTTTTCTGTTTACCTCTGAACTGACTTGAAATTGTGGTGGACTATCCTCATACATGCTCTTTTCCATATCAAGCAGCAATTGTCTTCATAAGTCTGCTTTTCTGCTTTTCTCACTGCTGCAGAAGATTAATCAGCCTAGAATTTAGATTTAGACTAGAGGTAACTCTCCTCCAACCCAACCAGTTAGGGACAGCATTCCTTGTTTCTCTATGGAAAGATTCTGAGACAATTGTGTTCTCAGTGGTAATCCAGTACTTATCAAAGCTTGTATTGGCTTTTCTGTCTTCACCCATCTTTCTCTACTTCCTCATTCATGCTTCCTTCTTATCAGGTTTCAAAGAAATTAGCTGTGCCCAAGACCATGCTTTGTGGTCTGCTTTTGGGGAATTAAAACCAAAACAATGATAATTGTCATGATTACATGTATTGTTATTTCAAGGCAAACCATACTCCCAGAGCAAAACTATACTTGTGAAGCTTAGGCAAAATTACCAATTGTTAATACTGACCCCCACCAAAAGAAAAAAAAGAAAAGAAAACAATGTCTAAGGAAATTAAGCGCACTCAAAGATTGTCACCTATTTCACTGAGATTTGCTTGTTTGAGTTGGCTTATTCACCAACTGTTTAATACACCCAAGAGGTTTGCACTTACATTAAACATTTTGGCATCCCCCAAAACTATTTTACTTTTGTTTAAAGAAATGCTCTTTCACTGAGAGGTTATTGGAGCTAAGTCTAGAGGCAGGGTAAAGAATCTGGTTCTTCATGTCTTTAAAGAAGCGAATATAATGATCTCTTTGAAGTATTACCCTGTATTATTCTAATCATCCAAACTGAAGATATTGATCCCCACATGTAGACTTAGCATCAATCTGTGCATTTGGATCATCGCTCTCCATAGTTAGGGGTATTGAAAAAAACAGTGAAACAGTAGATTACTGGACAATCCTGAGACAGTTCGGCATTGTTCTGATTTTATACCACTTCTCCATTAAAATTGCCATTTTGCCTTCCTGCACAGCCCCACATACATGCATTTCCAGGCCACTGTGATATCGTGACCAAAGCTGGACCAATTAAGAGACTTCTAACAAAACACTAATTAGTTTTCTATTACACGAAGGTGAGTAATAGAGTTCAGAGTCAAAGGGATAGTTTGGACATCTCTTTAGCAAGTCAAAAGAGTTGTAGCAAAGACCTCCCTACAGAATGTACCCACTGTCCTCAGCTTTGGGACTTTAACCAAAATTCCAAAGCAATAAGAATAGTTTTATTTCATGTTCTGTTACAGGGGAAGATATTATGGAATAGAATCCTAATGGATTCTGGCTACTTGTTCTACATATTTGTAACTTTACTCTTGTCTTTCCAGATTACAGGATCTAATAAATCTTCTTTTTGGTTTGTTTGTTTGATAATGTTGAGATTATGATATTTGAAACAAAATAAAATTCTAACTTATGTACCTGTTGCCTGGTTCTTAATTAAGTCCTATGCTTTACCTCCACTCCAAGGTAACGGGTTTCTGTCATATTTCCTGTAGAATACCTAAATGAGCTTTTAAACTACCAAAGACTGGTAGTCAATACTGTTTACAGAATAATGTCTAGCATATTAAAGAAAGATAATCTTTTAAAAAAATATGACCATGAGCTAAACGTATAATTTTTAAAAATTCATACACTTTAGGGAGGAAAATGGATTTAGCACTAATTAACATCAACTAGAAATAAAAATGATGTAATTACATTACTTAATGTCCCCTACTGTGAAAAAGATAATCAGAACTCTCAATTCCCAAAAACATTTTAATGTTTGACTACATATTTGTGGAAAGGTAATAAAATTATATTAATTTTCTTTCATTAAAATTAATACATATCTCATAATAAGTATTTTGGAATATAGCTATTTCATTGAAAATAATATCAAGAAATATCAAACTTGATTTCACAGAGATTTTAATACATACAGTTTATATCACCCATTCCTCTCATTTGTAGCTTTTGGACTTTGACAAAATATTCCCTGGGACCTTGGGGACACTCTCTCCCACAGTCTGAGGTTATTAAGCTGTGGTTGGAGGATAACTTGGGGCTAGAACACAGATGGCTGTGTAGTAATATCACTGGGGCCATTTAGGAAAATGTTTAAGAGCCATAAAGTCAAATGTCCTGAAAGTCAAGCATCCTAGGTAGAATGCTATGTTTGCTATCCTTGATTAAGAAGTATCCTGAATTTGTTTCATGAACATTAAGCGTCATTTCTTTTTTTTTTCTTTTTAAGTAGGCCAATTGTATAACAGCTTTCATCAAGGTAAGATCAAAGGAGCATTTAAACTAAATTTATGATTCAACATTAGGTCTAACCAGGTAAGTGAATCTCAGAAACAGTGAGTGTTTACCCTACCTCCTTGTTTTTCAATTTTCCATCATAAACAGGGTTGGATTAAACAATGGGAATTTATTTACTGATGGTTTGAGGCTGGGAAAAAGTCCACTCAAGGCATCATCAAGGTGATACTTTCTGCATTCTGGGGCTGGCTGCCAGGGATTCTTGATATTTATTTTGTTATATGGTGGCATCTCCTGGCCTCTCCATTCTTTTTCAGGTTCCACTGAATTTCAGCTTCTTGTGTCCATGGCTTTTCTCTCAATGTCTGAATTTCATTCTCTTATAAAGGATTCCATATTGGGATTAAGACCCATCAAAAGGTTCTACATACAATAGACACAGGAATGAATTAGGTTCATAACGTTTTTCTGGGGTACATGCAGCTTCAAACCACCACAGCAGGTATCACTCTTCTTCATAAATATCTCCCTAAGCATTACAGTAATTTGTCCACAACCCAGTAAGTCAGATTTTTTAACTTTATATCTAATCAGAACCATTTCCATCACCATTACCAAATTTTTCTTCCTCTCAAAATTTCTACTACCTAAATATGTTTCTTTGCAACTCTCCTTAGGATTTACAGAGTTTTCTTAAGCTTATTTCCAGACACTGAAATTATGTATAAATGAGTGACTAACTAATGGTTTAAGGATTATTTTATAGACATGTGCAGTACTATGTTGTAATGTATACATTTTACATTGTTATATTAAAATAATTATATTTTACAACATATTGGGCTAAAAAGAAGAGGCTGGAAACAACCCTTTAGGGAATACTGCCAAACCAAGCCCTTCCTGAATTCACAAGTCCTGATGCGATTGATATCTCAGCACATCTGTAACCACTGGTATCAGTGATATGCTGTGACACATTGGTTGGGAAACTCCGCTCTATTTCTTTATAAGACTTTCTAATTAACCATGATTAAATTTTTGACTCTTATTCAGTTTATGATCCAGATGATTTGTGAGTAGAGCATAGTTTCATGTTTTATGTTCTTTTTATTTTTAGTGTAAATGGTGTATATCTTTAAACAATATTTAACAATATATAATATTTCTCTAAATTAAGAAATGTTAAAATGAGCAAGCATCTTCTCCTCTCCCACCCTAAAAAAATTACATTTCATAATGATTTCCTTCATATTGATAGAATATTAATAGACATATTTTCAATTTTTTTAACTATAAATGATGTATTTGACTTTTAACAACTACAGATGAATTAATTGGCAAACTTATTTTGTCTCAAATAATTTTTCAATCTTTCATTTACAACTTGTCAATTCTATCAACATGCATTGCTGGAGCTTAAAATATTTACATTTTATTTTGTATTTCCAATGCCACATTTGTTTTAAACTTATGCCTACACTTACATAAATCACAGTAATCCTTTTGCAATGATCTTCTAGACAATCTTGGTTGCCTGAACTTTATTCTTTAATCATTTTCCTAAGAATTCATGGAAATGAGTTCTTATATATCCAAAATTGTCTGTAGCATTTTTATATGAAGGGGAGTCCACTAAAATAAACTACTTGAATCATGTTTTGTGTTTGTTCATTATTGAATAGTATTGTGTAGAAATCTGAGGCCCACCTAATTTTACCACTTATGAACTACTCAACTTTTGCCATGTGGTCTAAAGAATTCTGTGTCTTTAGATTCCAATAAATTTTGTTAAGAATATATTTCAGTGTAGGCCATTAGAAGTCAATTTTGTCAAGCACATAGTGTATTTTTTCAATATATACATTCATGTCTTTTCTTTCTTTTTTCTGCAAAATTTTATTTTTTTTATTTTTCTGGAAAGGTATGTTTACACTTTGCTTCAATTTGGGGGGTGGTGCTTGTATATGCTGTATTTTCTCTGCCTTTTTTCAAAGTTGATAATTTTCTGTCCAATCCTTTTACTATTTGTTTCTGTTTCATTCTGTTCACTTTTCTAAGTTTTTGTTTGTGTTTATTTTTTGCACAATGTTTCCTTTGTGGGCTTTCGATTTTTTTTTATTTTGTAGTGTTATGTTCTAAGGACAAAAAAAAAAATGAAAGGAAAGATTGAAGCTGTAGAAAGTATAGCCAGGGAAGGCTTCATTGTGACTTTTAAGGAAGACCTGAAGCGAGCAAGGTAGCTACATTTTAAATTTTACATTTAAATTTTTAATTTTGCACACCATTTGCTTTGTGTGCCATTCCAGTTTTGTCTTCAGTTCTGTGAGCTATTTTTTTACTTTGCTCTTAACTCCTGGCAGTCTCAGGTCACTTCTTTACTTAGCACCCACCTCACCTTGATTTACAAGGGACACCATGATTTTGCTTGCCTTTATCCTGCTGACCTGATTTCCTGTTCCTCTCCTCCTCCTTCTCTCAGCTCCAGGACGTGGGCCTCTTGGTGTTCCTGGACCAGGCCAGGCACGTTCTCATTTGAGAGAATTGGCTGTTCCTTCTTCCTAATATGCCCTTCCCTCAGATGTCAACATCACTAACTGCATCACTCCCTTCAGGGCTTTCCTTAAAAGTCACAAGGACCATCCCTGGCTCTTCTATCTACAGCTTCAATCTTCTCACCAAAATTCCTATGCCCCTTTCATTTTTTTTCTCTTTAGAACTTAATGTTACATTGTATCCTATTTTACCTATTTACTTTGATGATGTGTTTCTTACTAGAATAACAACTCCTTATAAGGAATTTGTGTCTTTTTTCTTTGCTGTTATACTCTAGCATCTGACACAGAGTAGGAGTTCATTAAGAAGTGCTGAACAAACAAATGAAGGAAGGAATTAGAGATTTCCTCAACTTTATCTTCCACATACTTTATGGAAATTTTAATTTTGGACATCAGATTTTTAACTTCTCAAAGTTTCTTTTTATAATCTGATGTTCTTAAAGACTTAGTAGTATTTAATTTTTTTTGGGGGGGGTGCATGGTCCAGGAATTTAACCCAGGTCTCCCATATGAAAGATGAGTATTCTATCAGGGAATCACCCATGCACCCAGTACTATTCAATTGTATAGCTGTATTATCTTTCTGAATCTATTAAGCCAGTTTTAAAACTTTTCTTTGATCATTGTTGTATATTTGTCTCCAACTTCCTTTTATCTAGACAGCATTTTTTTTTTAATTTGAAAAGTTCATGAGACACTAAAAAAGGTTATTGAAAATGTCTGTGTGTAGATGTAGATTGTGGGTTGCTGGCCTTCAGAATTCAAGTAAGACCATTTTATTGTCAAATATCCAATTCTCAATGTCTTTAGGTTTTTATCTGGGGCTGGTTGGGTTCTCCAGAAAGGGCTTGTCTGCTACCTTATTGGAGAGTCAAAGTGCTTTGACTGCCAATGTTCTCAGATACAGAAAGGATGTGACATCTCCCATAAGAATTTCCTTCAATCCGTTTTCAATATAGTTTCTACAGTTTCAACAGGGCTGTGCATTTCCTGATTCTGTGTCTCTCAGTCAAAGCTCTCAAGAGAGCAAAACTCTGGTATTTTCCTTCATTTTTCTTTGATTCTTTGGTACAGATTAGTTTTCTTCTGGACTTCTGCCATGACCAGTTTAGATTTGGCTTTCTAGATCTAAGTCATCTACTATTCATTCTTTTGTTTTCCAGATTCCAAGATTTCATTTCTGTGATTACCCATTCTTTTGTTCTTTGCCCTTGTTGGTTTTCACTTTACCTTATTGTTCTTAATCACTCTATTGCAATTTCATGAGAGAGCATAGAAAATACAGATTTTAATCATTTCCTTTAAAATGGTAGAATTATTTAACAGGGTTCTAGTTCTGCATGTTTATTGAACAATTTGTGCATACTTCACACATAATATGTTAGTTAAATTTAGAACAACAAAAGTATTTGAACCATTTAATTTCCCATATTCCTTATTTAGGAGATATGAGAGTCATCACAATAGAGTAACCAAATGACCAGGATCAGAGCTATAACTGTGCAATTAGCTCTGTGTGTCCTCAGGCAGTTCTTTACATCTCTGGGCCTCCATTTCTTAGTTCTTAAATTGACAAGTTTAGATAGCTGATTTCTAAGGTCTCTTTAGAAAAACTAAAATATTAATCTCAGTAAGATTCCAATGGTTCATGTGTTTTCACACAGATTCTATTTAATGACTCTCAAAACACAACTCAAGAAATTGGTGATTGTGCGTCACTACTTTATCAAGATGATTCCCATTAATTCCATGACAACTTGCTTCTCTCCAGCAATACTGGAGAGCATTTAATCAGACTCTGTTAGTAGAATTTTGTTCTGCTCACACACCTTATTGAAATTACTACTTGTCAGAAGAGTATGGAGATTAGAGCTGGACAAAAACTTAGACCATCAATCCAAACTTCTCCTTTTACAAATAAGGAAACTTTGTACTATATACTGATACGGATTGCCCAAGATCAAGAGAGATTTAATTAAGTGGCTGGGTCAAGACCTGAACTGTTCCAAATCATGACTCAGTTTTGACTTTGCCATTGTTATTGTTGGACTTGATTTGTTTTCTATGTTTTGTTGTGTTTTTTTTCTGTTTTGCTTTGTTTTACCAGCACATGCATGGCCTCTAACTAAGAATCAATGATATTCACTTAATTCCACTCCTTAAATTGGTTATTAGGCTTAGCTTCTCACCAGTGAACACACAGCTTACTCATTCTTAGAGCCACTTCATTATCCTTCATCATTAAGTACTGATTTGGTACATTAACCCTTCACTTCCTATCTTGTTAAAGGATATTACCAAAATTTGGCAAAAGGGAGCTTATAAAAAAGAAAAAAATGCTATTATCAGTAATGTTAGATGGTAGGTAGGTACGGAAAACAAGAGTCCTGGCTGAAGATTTAAAGGACTACTTTTTTGAGACCTTTACAAGAATTATATTTGCAGTAAAGAAATATATTTTAGCACTTTTTCTACCATAAATTTTATCATTTGCTTATTGAATTTAATTTCAAATGATTTATCCGCCACAAGACATTTTATTTCATTCACATGTGAAAAATCTTCCTCAGTTTTTTTTTTCACAGTTATATAAAAAGCCAATGGGGAGGTGGGTAGTTCTACTTAAGAAAATGTGCTTTTATGGAAAATTTACCCAAGTGTAACTCCTTTCTCTAGGTAATGTACTAATTTAGGAAGTTTCTTTTTTGCATATTATTAAGCATATAATGAAGTCTATTATTCCATAAGGAGTGTCATTAAAAATATTATGTTAGGGACAGTGTGACAATGGCTAAGTGGCAAAATTCTCGCCTGCCATGCTGGAGATTCGATGTCGATTCCCAGTGCCTGCCCATGCAAAAAATAAAAAACCATTATGTTAGGAATTAATGTTTATCAATTAGCCTGTTCATATTCATTCAATGTCTATTGAGATGCCAATTAGACTCTGCGTGTTGAATAAGAAGCTTGAAATTTAGAAAATATTTAAATTAAATTTCCTAAGTTTATAAATTATAAATTTTCACATTGATTATGTCAATAGTTCTACTGATGGTGTGTTAATCTTCTTAGTCAGAAAAATGTTCAATTTCTATAACAGAATTGAAAAAAGCTGCTCTAGTTTGCTACCTGCTGGGAAGCAATATACTAGAAATGGAGCAGCTTTTAAAAAGAGGAATTTAATAAGTTGCTAATTTGCAGTTCTAAGGCCATGAAAATGTCCAAATTGAAGCAAGGCTATAGAAATATCCAATATAAGGCATCCAGGGAAAGGTAACTTGGTTTAAGAAGGTCAATGAATTTCAGCATTTCTCTCTCAGCTGGAAATGCACATGGTGAACATGGTGTCATCTGCTGGCTTTCTCTCCAGGCCTCTTGCTTCATGAAGCTCCCCAGAAGGCATTTTCCTTCTTCATCTCTAAAGGTAAATCACTGACTGGTGGACTCTGTGGTTCTCTCATCCTTCTGTCATGCTTCTGTGGCTCTCTCCTCATTCTCAAAAAGGAACTCTCTCCTAAATATCTTCTCTTTTATACAAGTCCAGTAAACTAATCAAGACTCAGATAGAACAGGTAGAGACACATCTCCATCTAATCAAGTTTAATACCCGCAATTGATTGGGTCACATCTCCGTGGAGATAACCTAATCAAGTTTCCAACCTATAGTACTGAATAGGGATTAAAAGAAACCGTTGCTCCCACCAAATTGATTAGGCTTAAAACATGGCTTTTCTAGGGCACATAAACCTTTTCAAACTGGTGCAAAGGAATCATGGTTTCTTATCTTTTTCCTTAAAGGTTTATGAACTGGAATCCACCTAAATAATTCAAATCATAAAAGAACTTTTACTGGAGTGCAAAAAGGAAAAAAAAGCTGAATTACAAAATAGCTTTGAACTTAAAGTAAATCCAGTGGATTATAAGATTTATAAGTTTGTTTTCCATAAAAAACTTAGGGGACATTTCTGAGATTTTGCTTCTGCAATGTTGTCCATGGGATATGATTTGAGTAGTTCTTCCCTCTTTATTTGCTTTTGTATTTTTGTTACTTTTAGCTTTATAGCTGTCAATTATTTTTAGCAGCAAACTTTGTCTCCAATCTCTTTAAAAAAAATGATGTGCTTTTCCCACTGTTACATATCTAACCAAATGGCCTAACAAAAATTGAAAGTTATAAAAGTCATAAGAAGGAATAAAAATACTTGATGACCCCTATAACTTTTCCATGTTCAATGTAATAAATGTCAGGCATCTTTTTCAATGGCTTTTATTTCTGTGATCTTTTGAGCTTTTATATCTTTCTTCAGAGGCAATTATAATTCCAATACTAAAATAAGGAAGCTGCCAAAGAGTGAGGGAAAAGGAGGATTGCTAGTAAAGAGAATTAAATTCAGAAATGAGTTTTTTACACTAAAGGGAGACTTCTCTGTGTATCACTCTTGCCAGTGAAGGTGGCATCTTTCCTAGAACAAAGCAGGTATGTGACCATGCTGATGAAGGGGACAGAATATAAAAATTATTCACTGATTTGTACCAGCTTCTCACTGTTCGCTACAAGGAAAAATAATTCTCAAAAGACAAATCAGGAAAATTTTGTGCATAAAAATATTGAAGATAGCCTTGAAGAGAAGAGCGTTTATAAGCAGTATTTAGTCTGAGTGGTGTATGGAAATGCAGATTTTCTAATATTGGATCTTGGTGGATTTCATTTCCAGGTAGATCCAGACCACATTCACATTGGTTGCCCCCCCACACACACACACACACCTAGCACAGGGTTCTCAGGCGCTAATTGTTATTTGTTTGGCATGGTTTTCAGGTATGATTTAGCATGGTCTAGCTGTCACACAGGGAGGCTTGGGTCAGTGCTTTGCTACCTCATTCATGGCATACAGAATCAATGTGCACATTTCAAAGTCAAAGGCAACCAGTGAAGGAATAGACCCTCCTGTGATTAGGGAGCTCTAAAGGGCAGGTGATATGTTTTCCTTATTCAAAATGAAAAGCATCTCCTTCATAGAAAATGCTTTATGTTTTATGATCAGAAGAAAAAAATGTTAATTTACATCATTTAATTAGTTATGCAGAACTGTTTAATTAGGATGGGTTTGCTGAGAGCCAGTGAGGATACCTGGGCTTTATTGATGCAGAATTTCCAGAGTTCGGCCAAAACATCTCCATGTTCAACTATCCTAGATATTTCTGATACACTCAGAATTTAAGAACTAGTAAATAAAGGAAAGGCCAAGTTGAATAGGGGGCTGAATGCTCTGGCCATGATGAGACATAAACAAAGGAAATCATCTCCATGTATTTAATTGTTGACAATATTATCCACTGCTTTCATAAATTTGTCAAATAACAAAAGACATAGAAAAGTGATGCTACGTTTTCAGTGGTTATCAATAATTCAAGGAAAAGATTAGAAAAGAATGTGTAGTCTGAATCTTAACTCTATATCTAATTATGTGGCTATGAATAAGCAATTATTTTTCCCATGGAGTAATACGCATTTGAATAAATAATATTAAGCACTTTTTAACTCAGACATCTGAATTGTTTTTCTTATTTGAGTAAAATTATGAAAAGGAGGAAATTGTTTGATATATAGTGAAAACATGCTTTTTGTTCTTTTTTTCCTTTTATATGTATGAGAACATAAATTGCAAACACACTTTTGCTACAACATCAACTGAAGAATTTCAAACTTCAGTCTCTGTAACTCTGTCCTTGGGTCTGTCAAGATGAAGGTAAAAGGACACTGGGCCAGTGAAATGCTGTCATGGGCAGGAAATTTTTATTACCTTGATAGTCAAAGAAGCTGGGCTCAGGGAATAACTTCTCCCCTAAAAGCTGTCTCTAAGTATGGTAATTTTCCTGAAATGTCATTATCATGTATTTGGAAGTTAATAAAAATGTTAGTACTCACAGAAGCCATAATTCAAGCACTTTTCACTTGTTCAGTGATTGGTTCCACTAAAACTTTCAGTTTTCTTTTTTGCAGAATATGCTGAGTTGCTTTTGCCTTGAAGCATTTCTCTTTGTTCTAAAACACATTGGTATCCCTCATATAATACTTACAAATCCTTGCATTTGCTGGGGGAAACATGAAATTGAAAGTAATTTAAATTTAGTCATTTGTAGACATTAAAAAAAAAACAGCCACAATGGCTGCATAAATATACTTAGTTATTTATAAATAAATACATTAAGAATTATACTTTCCCTGGTATAACAGGCACAATGAAGACTCTCTTTATCTTTATTCCCCTTTCTTCCTCTTTTTCCCTCTCTTTCTCTCTCCACCCCTCCTCATGTTTATCTTTTGCCGTTTCATCAACTTAATAAAGAACATGCTGACCATTTGCAGATGCCTATGATTCTTATGACCTGGTAGACAAATAATCTTAGAGAAAAAACAAAGGAGGAATACAAATCTGTTAAACCTCATTGCAAACTCAGTGTCCCAGTTTGCCTGGTATTGAGAGGTTTGCAGGACACAGGACTTTCAGTGCTAAGATTGGGATAGCCCTAGAAAAAAAAAAAACTGACAGCTCTTTTTTTTAAAAAATTATGTTGCTGAGAAATAGTAAACATTCTGCTTTACTGAATACTTTAGTGAATATGTTTTCCTTTCATCATTAGGCAGCAAGAAGCAACCAGAACATTAAAGACTGGGAAATGTCCACATGAGGTGAATTCACCAAAAGGTCAGAAATTAATATTGTACTTGGGAGAATTCTCTTTGTGGAAGGATTACAAAGAACTGGAGGGCAAAGCACTGTGCTGACTCAGCACATTATGAACAATCTGTCATTTATATTTACAAGAAGCATCTTTCTGGTTTGAAAATATGTGCATGATAACAGAGATTGCAGACAATACACAAATGACATAGTGGGTAACTAACCTATGGGTCACTATTGCTTTATGTGCTCCTCAAAACAGAAATTGTCCCAAATCCTCTGTCTTGTCATTCATGACAATAAAGCTAGACATACAATATTTTATAGATTAACTAAGCCATGACCTAGAAGAACTCAGAAGTGTTGCATAAAGCCATGATGGTAACATTTAAATTAATATCCTAATTTCTTCTGCTGCTTGTTAATAAAGGAAGAAAGAAATGGGGTCTATGTTTTGTCACAAATTATTTTTGTCCATTGAACTTTTACCATTTATGCCAAGTATGCAATTATTTTGTGATGGGCTGGTAGCACAGTCTAAAAGCAGAGGCCACCATTTTATATATCCTTGAATATGAGGAGCAATACCAGGTTTGTGTGTGTGTGTGTTGATTAAAGCAATGTTAATGGAATATGAAGATCAAGGGGGGCAGAAAGAGAGGAAGGAAAAGCAGAAAGAGGGAACATTCTCTCTTGCATAAGTTTTATCAATGACAACATTAGGTGCTATTGACTGGTAAAATCGCCAAAGTTTCTTTCCCTCTGTTGAAAGTCAAGAGATAACAAAGAGGCTTTTCAACTTAAACTGGTGACTGTTTAGCTAACTGGTTGAGAAATAGGGCCAGGGCTAGACTGAAGTCTTTCTAATTGCATGGACTAGGTCTGGAAAGCATTACTTAAGCAGTGTTTTGCTTTTTGTGCATTATATGAGGTGGACATTGGTTTGACTAAGGACAATAACGTCA
Source organism: Myrmecophaga tridactyla (assembly GCA_004026745.1). Lineage (NCBI taxonomy): Eukaryota > Metazoa > Chordata > Mammalia > Pilosa > Myrmecophagidae > Myrmecophaga > Myrmecophaga tridactyla. Next base: position 35,044 of record PVIY010010205.1, read on the forward strand.
TTCGATTGATCCCCACATGAATCACCCACAGGTGCTTGGTAAAGCAAGAATTTTGCCAGTAGGGAAGTTTAATGAAGAGAAACATCTCTGACATTGTATGCATATTTCAAAGCAGACAATTCCAGGTCATTAATAGATAATACTAACGGGATAAATTCTTGATTAAGGAATAGATAAGTGGAAACTACCCAGTTCAGCTACAAATTAGTCATATGATGTTTACAATTCTTGTAAACCAACCTAATCTCAAGATCTTGGTCTTTTAAAGAGGGGACTTATTCAGTTTATCTCATGTCATTCTAAAGAAGAAAATGAATGCACTGTAACACAGTTTGTAATAAATGTAAGGTCAAGTTTGTATTAGTTTAGGTAGGTATATCTTTCACTTAACTGCATCCATAGAAACCAGTAGCTATTATCTCTTTTTTTATTTAATTGATCCTATTTCTTTTTATTAAGTTCATAATCATAATGTGTGTAGTTAAAATAGTCTAAAACTGAATCCTAATTTTAAAAGTAAAATAATTAGGAAGTAGAGAAGAGAACTAGAATATTTCTGTTGAGTTAGGAGGGACCCTTTGCAAATTTATAACAGTTCAAATAATTTTGCAATTCCTATGGACCACAACCAAAGTAACATGAATTAATGTGTTATATCAGGGATCAGTAAATTTTCTATAGAGTGCCAGATGATAAATATTTCCACCCTTGTAGGCTATACAGTTTGTCTCAACTAGTTAACTCAACCGTTGTAATGGGAACACAGCCATTGACAACAGTAAATGATTGGGTGTGGTTATATTCCAATAAAACTTTATTTACAAAATAGACAGTGAGTTGGAGGGATTTGGACTACAAGTCACAGTTTGCTGTCCCTGTGTTAGATGTTTCTACAAGCCCTATTGAAAGCTATGTTGTCTACACTAGTGGGCCATGGAGGATCCATATACTTTATGGAGCTGAGTGTTCAAGTTATGCCCACACACAAATGAATGTTCATGGTAGATGACTAGGAAACATCTGATCTGTCCACAACCTATCTTACCTTGTAACAGTATGCATCCAACAGGCATGCTATCTCAGTTTTGCTAATATTTTCCCCTCTTATAAACACTTTAAAATTCCTGGAAATTTAGCACTTTATTTATGATCATGGATTCTAAGGATTTTACTACATGAAGGAAGGTTGTTTTTTTTGGCAGTTGCTAATGTTTCTTAGCATTAGTCACTGGGTCAATGACTCAGCTAAAACTGCAAAATTGAGGTGGCTTAACATGGAAAATTGGCTAACAAGATAACTGGTTTTCAGCTGTAGTAAAACACCTTTTCAATTTAAGGAGAATTTATTGGAGGTATGGGAGCAGAGGTTATAAGTGGTGTTGAGACTGTACTATTTCTAAAATAGGACTGCATTTTTGGAAAAGCTTTTCTGAAAGAGATGGCACTTTATGTATTTAGCAGTATCTTCACTGATGTTTCCAAAAGTGATTTGGATATAATAAAGTATAAGCCGGAAAACAATATTAACTGATTCAAAAATCAATGTAAACTAAGCTTTATTTAGTAATTCTATCATGCAAAGCAAGGATTAATTGTTAGGTCCGGGGGAATAAGGGAGGGCTCTATGGCCGGACTCATGAAGTTACTTCCAAACAGGAGGTGAATCGTTACAACCAAGGTTTTTACCACCCACTGCTCAACCCACTAGCATAATAATGCTTTGTTTAACGTGCTGCCCCTTTCATGCCATCACCTAACCCCTGCCCTTAAAAACTGCACTCGCCAAAGCCTGTGTGCAGATTCACCTCACTCCATCTTGGGTTTGATGAGCTCTGCCCAGGAGTACAGCCAATAAAGCACACTCACTTAAAATCATTTCATCTACTTTCCTTTCTCTCAAATACCTCATATCTTAAAACCTTTCATAATAGAGCAGTACAATGAAACATCAGCATCTCCATTATTTGTCTTGCCAAAGATTATTGTAGAGATGGCATACATTTGAATTAAAATTGCTGGGGCTATGAGATACTAGCATAGGCATGGCTTTGGAAGGCCCATTAGCTAACCCCATAGTTGCAACTTTGGATAAACAGTATCTTCCCAAAGGAGAGTTTGAGGGAAAGGAGCTTTATCAGTCATATGACAAGAATCACAAAGAAGAGCCATGAGATCAAAATGCTTTCAAGTCAGAATGCATCTGAGATTATTTGCTCAATGCTTTAATTAGAAATGAGGTGGCTGAGGCCCAGAGGGTATAGGAGATTTTGGTAAAACTAACACAAAGTATATTGATAAATTTGCCATTAGTATTCTTAGTCTATTCTATCCCTGGGATTTGCCCTTAGAAAGTGAGCTTCTACCCACATTCTGTAGAGACTTACAGGGTTAAAACGGTGTGGACATTATGGTAAATCTAGTTAGAATTATCATAATGGTTCTGATTTAGTGAAGTCAGAAGGTTCATATTTCTTTTATCTTGTCTTAGTGCTAATTTAGTTGAGCCATTAGGCTAGATAGGGTAAATGTCTAGGACCAATATCTCAGGCCAGTTATATTTTCTAGAAATTATCTTAATTTACAATTGAATGGGACTTGTAGGTATTTGGCATATGGCATGTCAATGTTAATATGCTAAATGAAAGTGGATGACTTTGGTCTTTAATCTTTTGGTTACTCTTTTGGCTCACCTCATATGGAATAAAATTTTATCTCCATACCTCTCTTTCAGGGCCAGAACTAAAGGAAGGCTAAATAGGCACCTTAGGCATACAAATTAAGAAGATTTGTACTTGCAAGACTATAAAAAATGCATGCATCCTTGAATTTAGGGACTGAGGAGCCTTGTTGTCTCACCCTGTTCTAGTTTGCTAGCTGCCAGAATGCAATATACCAGAAACAGAATGATTTTTAAAAAGGGGAATTTAATAAGTTGCTAGTTTACAGTTCTAAGGCTGAGAAAATGTCCCAATTAAAGCAAATCTATAGATATGCCCAATCTAAGGCATCTATGGAAAGATATCTTGGTTCAAGATACCTTGGTTCAGGGTTCCTCTCTCAAGTGGAAGGCACATAGCGAACACAGTCAGAGTTTCTCTCTCATCTGGAAGGGCATATGGCGAACATGGCATCATCTGCTAGCTTCTTCTCCTGGCTTCCTGTTTCATGAAGCTTCCTGGGAGGCATTTTCCTTCTTCATCTCCAAAGGTCGATGAAGACCTGGCTGGTGGACTCTGCTTCTCGTGGCTATGTCATTCTGCTCTGTTCTGTCTGAATCTCCCATTCTCCAAAAGATTTCCTCTTTTATAGGACTCCAGAAACTAATTAAGATCCACCCACATGTCATGACCTAATCCAGTTTAACAACCACTCTTGATTAAATCACAACTCCAGGGAGATGATCTCATTACACACAAACATACAGTATTGAATAGGGATTAGTCTGCCTTTATGAAATGGATTTTGATTGAAATATGGCTTTTTTAGAGAACATACATCCTTTCAAACCAGCACACACCCTAATCCCAGCACTGCTCTCTTTTTCCATTGATTTCTTCCCTGAGAGAATGATTGTGACAGTTTATTTCTATAAGGCCATTTTAGCTCCTAAGAAGAAATGTGTTGTGGTAATAATATCCTACAGTATTGATTATGTTTACAGTCAGAATATTTTGAATTGAAAATGTTCAAACTATGAGGGACTTATCTAGATGTAAATATAATATACATTTAGATAAAATTTCCCTAGTTATATGTCAATTACCATATAGCCCACTGCTTCCTCAGAAACATCTCACCACATAAATAACCCCCTTGATCTTTCACATTTAACCACAGAGCTGTAGCCAGACTTTCTATTGACATTCCATATTCCTCATTTTTATTCAGAGGACTCCTCAAATTCATATTATGATTTTCTTCTTTGAGTTTTTTTTTCCTTCTTTCTATTTACATTCTGCATACACTGGAGAGAAAAGGTATATTGGAAGAAACATTTATTGAGCCTTCTATTTACTGAACCCCATGCAAGACATTATCCATCTAATAATAGATCTAATAATAGATTTAATTATCATATTTCTAAAATTTCATGTTTTATGTATTTTTCCCATTGAAAAGACATCTAAGAAGCATAAGTTCATGGCTGACAGTAACAAAACCGTTGTTACTTTCTCTTTCAAAAAGTTTAATAACAAAGTTATTCTTTATAGTTTCGCATGTATAGGTATATAAAACCTAACTATCTCTGAGCAAATCTGGCTTCAATTTCACCTAGGGTAATGCAATTCTTTTCTTTATGCCATCAGAACTTTAGCACAAGTTTCTTACATGATTCCTATGTTTTATTTCCTAATGTTAGGATAAATAAAATGATTAATCCAGTTTGAATTAGAGAAAGAGGAAGCAGTCTGCTTAAGGCAAATCCTCCACCTGACCACCTCACAAATCACATGATAATCAACTGCCTTGTGAAAATTTACCCTGCAAGAAAAATGACTGAACCTTTTCACGTGTATGTCAGAACAACACAGTAATGAACACAATCAACCCTCATTACTCAGAGGCTCTGTATTTGAGTATTTAGCTTCCTCACTGAAATCTGTTACATCCAAATCAAAGCTTCCTGTGCTTTCACAGTCCGGACATGCAAGATTACGGACAAGTTTCATTCATTTGATTGAACATGCCAGTTCCAGCTGAGGTCTAATAAGCGAAGACACCCTCCCACCTGCTAGTCTCAGCTTTCATATTGTTAACTGCCTTTTTAGTGGAATACTTAGTGTCACTTTTTCTCCCTACATTTTTGGGCTTTTTGGTGGAGATTTCACTGATTTAAATGGTCCTCAAGCATGAAGTGCTGTTTGGGGTTACTAAATGTGAGATGGCTGAGATGTGCCTTACAGATTAGGTGAATTTCGTTCAGGAATGAGTTATGGTGTTTTTGACTGTCATCTCAATGTTAATAATGAGTCAACAATATATATTAAATAAGACGTCTTTAAACAGAAGCACACATAAAACAGGGTTTTGTATTGATTGGTTGTCGAAAATATTATGACCATTGGCTTGTACCTTATATTCTCCCTATGGGCAATGGTTCAGTATTTGCTAATTTGGTGTTTGGGGAGAGTTCATAGAACATAATTTCTCTGAATAAGGAGAATCAACTGCCTCTGCATTCCCCTTCCACGAAGGCCCAGAAGGGTCACGTGTTAGTGACAAAACAGATTCAAATCGCACTGTGTTTGACTTCAAGGGTCAGTCTTAATCAACGGCACTATCCGTGAGGTGCACTGTATTTATGTGCAAATCCTGAGAGTAACAGCTGTTACTTTGTTAGAACTTCAACACAGTCTTTGCTGTGCATGTTATCTAAGTTACATAATGGATTAAATAACCCCAACAGAGGCTGAAGTGATGGACTGATCCGAGGGCACCCGCAGGATTAGTTTGCGTGTCCCACGTGGTGGGGGGTTTTGGGAGTTTGTTGCAGTGTCTCAGAGTCAGGAAATACTTAGTGTATGGAAAGACAGTCCATGCTTCCATTTCACCACTAAAGCAGATGCTTATGCCTCTCAGCAGCAGTGTTTCAAAGAGTCTTGGAGCTTTTGGCCATAAAGTGTATATTGTAAATTCTTTTTTTTTCTTTTTTCACTAACTGATGAACCAGAAGAGGTGAACATGCTATGATGTAGATAAACTTTAAAGGAACCCTGTTGGAAGAATCAAATAAGTACCAGACAAAAATTTTAAATCAAAAGAAATATGGTGAACATATTTTGAAAATCACTTTATCTCATTAAAATGAAATGCTGTCTTTAGGAAAGTTCAGTCATTTTATTTTCTAAATAAAATTACATATTGATTCCAACAATGGTATGTATAACATATATTTTGAATGCCTGTATTTCTTCAGAGCTCAAGATTTGAATCTTGGTTTTTGCCATGAACTCCATATAAAACACCAGTGTCCTAAATTGTTATCGTTTAGTACACAGAGTAAGTAAAATGCTAAAAAAATGTGATATTTAATAAATGTCTTTAAATCTACTTAGTAATGTCATTACTTGAAAAAAAGTGACACTTCAATGTAATATATTTTTCAATTGAACAAGACAATTTCTGGGTTCCAATGCTGAATTTTAGATTGTCTTGCTTTATTAATTCCTGTTATTATAAAGGGTATTTTTAGTATTCTAAATATCATGTTTTCCTTAGTTTATATAATGCTCAGGATTAGCTTGATCAATAAGAACAACAACAACAAAAAAAAACCCATAGGATTTAGCAATTCATATTTTAGCCTAAGGAAATCATCAAAACTCAGTAAGATAAATATATATAATTTTATTTTTTAAATAGAAATATTCTACATGGAATCACTATTGCAGCCTTTATTTATTCTGATTTTATATATATGTAAAATACTTTGATCTACACACCTTAGAATTTGTGAATGACAAGGCCACTGGTTATTTTAAGTTTATGTTTCCTTACTTATTTTCTATCTATTTTCAATAATTTTTCAGCAGTCTTTAAGGTAGACACATTTCTTAATATGCCATCTTGAATTTGTTAAAAATACCAAATAATTCTAATTTCTTAGTTAATCCTCCTGGTAACAAAACATGCTATTATTTCTTTTTGTCTAACATCACATTTTAAAGAATATAATTCAGAAATGGCTTTCCTCTGATACTATTAAAAAACTATTTTGAATTTAATTTTGCTACCACATAACTGTTCAATTTAGTTGAAATACATTACCAAATGAATGAAAGACATTATTGAAAATGAGTGTTTACTATATAAAGCTAAAAGGATTAATTGACTGTTAAAACGTTTTGATGTTCAATTATTATTTTTTTAATTTTCTAGGCACCAACTTGCCAATGAATTTGTATTTACAAACTCCAAAGTATATATCTATGCATATTGTGGTCTTGAAATATACTTCCTGTTCCTAAGGATTTATTTATAGTAATAGAGGAGATGAGTCAAGCAAACAGAAAATCATTAACAATCACAACAGCAACAACAAAACAGCATGGTAAATACAGAGTGAATCCAAGGGCAAAGTGGCTCTTTTAGGAAGCAGTATATTTTGCCTCTTGGAAAACTCTAGGGATAAAAACTCTGGGAATATGGAGGTATCCTGAATGTAAAGATATTCATCTCCTTGAAAGCCATGTGCCCCAAGAAGATGAATCCCTGAGAGAACCTGATGTTTCCCTTAGCAGGTACTCCTGGATCCCTGAGCCATCTCAACTCTACTGCATGACTACAGATTCTGACTTTTTCTTTTTTAATTCCAGATGCCCTTCATTTATGGATGGATCATGCTTTGCATAGCTCTGGCAACCTTCACTCTAGATAACCCTATGGAAGATGTCAGAGCAGCTAACACTGAATACTGCCCTGAAAAGACTTTTTCTTGCAGGTGGAATAATTTTAAGAGGAGGTCTGGAATTGTTGGGTTGTTTCAGAGAATTTAGTTAAGCTAGAGGGTGCAAAAGAGATGAGGGATAACCCAAAGGACCAAATGATATATTTTAGTAGAAAAGTAATATTTAATGTGTGCTTGCTTCTAGCATTTATAGGAATCCAGATCCCTTGGTATTTTGGGGCTGAAAGAAAGGAAAAGAGTGCTAAAGCACGTATAATTTTTAAAGTAAGAAAAGATAACTGGGGATTTCCATGATGAACTTAAATCCATGGTAGTGGCAAAGTTAATTAGAAACACAAATTATACTCAGGGAAAATTAAAACAACCAAAACTGCAATTTACTTGCAGAAAATATACCTAAAGTGGTATATTTTCTCTGTTAAAAACTAAAATCAGGTCACTAAGTTTGTTATCATGTTAAAACTAAGGAAATAATTGGATTATCTCCTGGCCTTCCCTTTTACCCTGGGCAATAAAGTTTTGCAACAAATTCCATTCATGGCATTCAGTAAAGGTATGTTTATTGTGCAGTGTGTCCATTTTAAATCCCCACCCCAAGATCTGCCTTGTGTTTATAAGATAACTTTGTTTATGAGACTGTTCAGAGAGGCCTTTAAAACATTTGTCTACCACCTTAAGAGAATATTTGTCTACCACCTTAAGAGAAAGAATAGGCTCTGTGTTTTGGCCCTTACACAGTTGGTATAGAAGGGAAAAGGGAAAGAGGATGTCTCCATTCACCTAACACGGTATCATGCTGTCAGTGTTTCTAATTTCTAGTTCTTTCTTTCCTTTTATTTTTCACCTTCAAACGTTGTGAAAAAACATAAATTCCAGTAAGTTTATTTCAAGTTCACAAGGAATATATTGCTTAAAATAATACTTCTTTTAGAATTGAGAAATCGCTTCTGCTTTCACATATATCTTACAGTATACAATTTTACTGAGTTTTGGATGATAGTGTCTCATTGCATTTAGAATTATTAAGACCAAAATAGCCATAGGTACTGTCCATAAGAGGCAGATATTTCCATTGGTGTGACAAAATGTGTATATATTAGGTTATAGTGTGTTCTGCATTGACGTTAAAATAAGAATACATAAAATACATGTTTTTAATTTAATTAGGGAATAGACAATAGTTGGAAAAAGTTCAGGGAAGGCAAGAATAGTGTCAGTGTTATCAGAGAAAACTTCACTGAAGGCAGTTAGATTTGAGCTTATCTTTAAAGACCTGTAAGGAAGAGCAGGTTAAAAAAGAAGAAGGAAATATTTCAGCAAAGTATGTCAGCAAGGGAACCATGCCAGACCAACTCCAACTGGATTAACCTGTTAAGCTCACTATTGCATAGCTCACATTAATAGGTCTTTATTCTCTTTTTCAGTTTGTTCTTGTTGAGCTCTGGGCAGCTGCATCCCTGTAGGAGATTTCACATCTCCTTGTCAGATAAACCTCAACTCTGGCCTTGCAAGGATTAAAATCTTCTTGAAATCCTGACTGAGCAGCAATTCCTCCATTTTATTTGACATAGCACTATATCACAGGGATGCTGGTTCCTTCCCCACTCACTGTATGTTGTAAATTCACTGCATGCCACAAGGTCAGCTGAGTATTAGATGCAGGGTCCTGTCAGAGGTGCTGACATCTCCATCTTTTCTGAGGAAAGGGAATGTGAGGTCCTGAAATTCAGTTGCAATCTGGGTCCAAGAGTCAAGAGGCGTTTATTTTTCTGGAAGTGTAAGATAATTATTATTAACTAAGTTTCTTTCTATGAGTCTTAAATCTATTTAAAGAGATGAATCTTGTATTCTCCCATCTTAAAATCTTTGGAAGTGCTAGGAGGGAGAAAGAGCTATAATCAAAATGGGTATGACTAGCAAGAAGAAAATAATCTCAGAAAGGCATGCAGAATCATATATATTTATAATGTATCTGGCAGTTACCTCACACCTCAATTTTCTCTAGCCAAAAATAGGAGAATTGTTAGAAGAATCCCCATTCCTTGGCAAATGGTGGCTTTAGGATAACTTTTTAACTCTCTTTGTCCTTGACACTTTTAATTTTGAAATTAGTTCATTACTTAAATCTAGCAAGTTACATTAAAATAGAAAAAAAATGAAATTACAAAATATCTTCTTGGTAAAAATTTAGTAGGATCTGAGAATATTATTTCTTCCCAAATCTTTCAAAATAAATGTTAAAATATAGCAAACTTATTTGCAAGTTTTCCAGCAACAATGAAGCAAGCAAAACAGAACAATGTCACTTCAAAATTTGCTGGCCAACGAAAGAAAAAGAAGGTTTTACCATAACTTTGGTAGCTTTTTATATAATATCTATTTGCCAAAGTGGGGGGAAAGGAGGATAAATGCAATTTTGGGAATTGGCAAATGGACTGTGGTAGTTAGGTTCAGGTATCAACTTGGCCAGATGAATGTACCTAGTTCTGTTGCTGTGGACATGAGCCAATAGCACGTGAACCTCACTTGTTTCTCATTACATCTGCAATCAGTTAGGAGGCATGTCTGCTGCAATGAATGATGTTTGATTTAATTGGCTGGTTGCTTAAATGAGAGAGCTCAATGTAGCACAGCCCAAGCAGCTCAGCATACCTCACCTCAGCCCTCACAGCTCAGCCCAGGCCTTTGGAGATGCAGAAAGAAATCTCTCCAGGGAGTTGTTGGAACCCAGAGGCCTGGAGAGAAGGCCAGCAGACATCGCCCTGTGCTTCCTGCTTAAGAAAGAACCTCAGTTGAAAGTTAGTTAGCTGCCTTTCCTCTGAAGAACTAATGAAATAAATCCCCTTTTATTAAAAGCCAATCCATCACTGATGTATTGCATTCCGGCAGCTAGCAAACTAGAACATGGACTAAAGACCATGTTCTTTAGTCCCTACTAAGTAGGGAGACTGAAAAATATAGAAGCAATAAATAGCCCCCTCACCACCCCGCCTCCCCCCCAACAAACTTCAACTATTACCCTTAGCCAGGCAGAGCTGGCTTCATAATGCTGTGCTGCCACAGTCTTGAAATTCTTTATTTTTGAATAAGGGGCCCTGTGTTTTCATTTTGCATTAGGTCTCAAAAATTATGTAGCCAGTCCTGATCTCAGGGAAGAATCAATATCTGATCTCACTAGGTTGGGAGAAAACCACTAAATTAGGGACTAGCCACCCTGAACTCATGAATGCATAGCAGAAACATCTTGGGAGCTTTTTAAAGCTGCAATGTTCAGGCCACTTTCCAGACCAATTAAATGAGAGTCTGGCAGGTGGGGGGCAGAGGAGTGGGTGGGACCAGGCACTAGAATTTTTGAAGCTCCCAGATGATCACTAGGTACAATTAAGAATAGCGACAACTGAAAGAAAGCAGAATGAGAACATGCAAATATGGAACCAGAAAGGACAGGCACATTGAGAAATCCAATGAAGTACCCGAACTCATCTGTGAGGTGCCACTGATGGATTGGGTTTTATTTTTTGCCTTTTCTTGTTGACCTGTTAATGGCTGCTGCTGGGAAATTCTTTCATCAATTATAACAAAGATACCACATGTTTGAATTTGCTAGCTGCCAGAATGCAATATATCAGAAATGGAATGGCTCTTAAAAAGGGGATTTTAATAAGTTGCTAGTTTACAGTTCTAAGAGAAAATGTTCCAATTAAAATAAGTCTATAGAAATGTCCAATCAAAGGCATCCAGGGAAAGATACCTTGATTCAAGAAGGCCAATGAAATTCAGGGTTTCTCTCTCAAGTGAGAAGGCACATGGTGAACACAGGGCTTCTCTCTTGGCTGGAAAGGCACATAGTGAACATGGCATCATCTGCTAGCTTCTTCTCCTGGCTTCCTGTTTCATGAAGCTCCCCAGGAGGCATTTTCCTTCTTTATCTCCAAAGATCGCTGGCTGGTAGACTCTCTACTTCATATGAATGGTGGACTCTCTGCTTCGAACAGAGAATGTGCTGCAACATTCTTTGCTCTCACTGAATCTCCCATTCTCCAAAATATTTCCTCTTTTATAGGACTCCAGTAAACCAATCAAGACCCACCCAAGTGGGTGGGGACATGTTGTCACCTAATCCAGCTTAACAACCACTCTTGACTAAATCACATCATCCAGGGAGATGATCTGATTACACTTTCAAACATACAGTATTGAATAGGGATTATTCTACTTTCCTGAAATGGGATTTTGATTAAAACACAGCTTTTCTAGGGGGCATACATCTTTTCAAACCAGCACACCAAACAAATGCAAAGTGTCAAAAGTAGGAGGGTTATATGGGAATGTTGTATTTTTACATGACTTTTCTGTAAACATGCAACCTCCATAATTAAAAAATAATGATAATTTAAAAACATTATGCTAAGTGAGAGAAATCAGGCACAAAGTGCTACATATTGTATGATTCCATTTATATAAAATGTAAATATAAATAAATTTATAGAGACAATTAGATTAGTAGTTATGTAAGGCTGGGGAAGGATAGAGGGATTCAGAGGTGACTGCTAAGTATGGATTTTTTCCTTTTTGGAGTAATGACAATGTTCTAAAATTGATTGTAGTGATGAATGTACAAGTTGTGATTATACTAAAAGCCATTGATTTTATACTTTGGATAGATTGTATAGTATGTAAATCTATCTCCATAAAACTGCTTTTAAAAAATACAGCATTACATTTGTAACTGAGGGTAGGGAAGAGGTTTTTAGGTGTGCTCTGGTCTTGCTGTTTTGGACTTTTATGGATTGATGTCACAACATTTACTGTTCTAAAGTGGAAAACATATAGCTGAGGGCTGGTCAGGAGTAGTAGGTAACATCAGGACTCTATTAGAGCGGCTCAATTGAAGTGAAATGTGGGTAACAACACTGTACCACAAAGACAATATGATTACTTTTACAAAAGAAGTGTCAGGGCTCTCTGCCCAGAGAAACAACCCCATTTTCACCTTCCATACTCCACAAGCTGGTATTTGACCATTGGTCTCTCCACACAGAGAAACATACTAGGCTAAAGTAGCCAGTGAACCCAAGAAAAAGTGAACTCAGAGAGAAAAACCAAAGATGTTTTAGCATAGCCTCCATGAAAGAGAAGAAGAGAAAATGGACAATTGTTATCAGTAAATGTATCAAAAATGGTAAAGTTGATATAACACAACTCAACAAATGAGTTGAATTGCAGAAAAAATATAGCTGAAAGAACAAATCTGTGAACTAAACTAGGTCAAGGAATGATCCCATATTAAAAAACAATGCATCATGACCAAAGGGTTTCTATTCCGGTAATGCAAGAATTCTTCAATATTAAGAAATACACTAGTAAAATCCACTGTAATGTTAGAATTAAAAATAAGCTTGTTATGATGATTGTTTTAGTTTCCTAACTGCTAAAATAAATACTATATCCATACCATACAATCAGTTCATGACAGGAATTTATTGGCTCACAGGTTCAGAGGCTAGAAGGTGGGCTTCCTCCCGAGGTCAGTGTCTTCAGGCTGGCTGGCAATCTTTGGGACTCCCTGGCTTTTCCATCACATGGCAATGCACATGGCAGCACTTTCTCCTTTCACTTCTGGTTTCTGTTGACCTCCAGCTTCAGGCTGCTGCTCTCTGGCATCTGTAGAAAGGCCTCCTGTAATAGCACAGAGACCCATCTAGTTTAGTTGGGCCACATCATGTCTTACCTGAATTAACCTCCTCAGAAGGCTTTACTTACAATAAGTTCCCATGGCTAAAACCTATGAAATGATGAACAATATTATGCCAGAACAAAATGAACAAAAATTTATTTCCATTTCACTACTCCTAATTGGACTTAGAAATGGGTTAAAAACATGTTTTTCTGAGGTACATTTCCCCAAGACACCACGATTTTCTTCACTGAAGCTAAAGAAGCATTTGACAAAATTTAACATCCATTCTTGATTCTTAAAATAATTAAAATTAAACTTAAAAGCTATATTGGCTTAAAAGCCTGCAACTTAATTAATGGGGAAAAGTTAGGGAAATTCTTTCTATAACCAGGAATAAGACAAAGATGTCCATTAACACTATTGCTGTTTAGAGTTTTATTTGAGGTATTAATCAACATAATTAGACAAGATATATTAGAGCTCTGAGTATTTTAGTTTAATCTAAACCTAAAAAAATTCATATAAATTAAAAATCTTCACATATAAAATTTTCTAGTTAGAAAATAAAAGGAAAAACACTCCATTTAAACCAGCAAAATGCAATAAAATATCTCTGCATTACATTAGCAAGAAATGTGTAAAACCTATGTGATAACACTTAAAATGCTTCCGAAGGAATCCAAAGGAGACCTGGCAAAATAGAAATGCTCTCAATGTGTTTGAATGAGTTTGGATTAAAAAGATGTCAACTATCCATAAATTAATTTATAAATATAAGGTAAAGCTGACAACAGGTTTTTTTTCAGAGGTATACCAACAGAATTCTTTTATTTCTTCCCCCAAAACTTTTCTAGCTGATTTTAAAGTTCATATAGGAAAATATTGAACAAGCTAACAGAAAAATTAAGAACAATGAGAGGGAACCAATTCTTTCAGATTTCAAAAGATACAAAAAAGTCTCAATTAACACATTGAGACTCAATTAACACAGTTACACATGTGGAGACACACAGACAAAAAAAAAAGACTAGAAAGTCCTGAATAAAATATAGAGGAGAATTTGCTATAAAACTGATACTTTAGTCAGTAGGATATTGTTGGACTTCTTAATACATAATATTGGAATAACTATGTAGCAAATTTTTATCCAATTAGATTAAAGGTTTAGTAATTTTAATTTTTAAAAGTTAAAAATTCAGTCATAAAATACTAGAAAAAAATGTGGGTAAATGCTTATAAAACCATGGAGAAGGGAAGCTGTTTCTTCCTAGTATTCAAAATCCAGAAGCTATAAAATAAAAGATTCATAAATTTGATGACATGAATACAAAAACATCTGCATAGTGAAAAAAGAACCATACGAGCAAAGTCAAAATGCAAATAACAAACCAAGAAACATTATTTGTAACTCATTTTAGAAGAAAAGGACTACTTCTGTTATAAAAAAAAAGCTCTTAGGAATTTATACAAGTAATGACCAAGAACTCAATAGAAAGAAGGGTGAAAGAACACATGGTCGGATAGTTCACAAGACAATAACTGAAAAATTGCTTCATCTCATTTAGTAGAATAAATGCACATAAAATCTAAACTTAAACACCACTTCTCATCCATAAGGTTGGAAAAATTGAAAAATTCATCTGAAACTTTGTAACTTTCCAATTTTGTATGAAAAACTTTGAGACCACTGGCACTTCACACCAGTTTCTGTTGGGAGCGCAATATGATATAAATGAAGGGAGTGGAATTTGCCATTACCTTCGAAATTATAGACATATGGTCCTTTTAAATCTGCAGTTGCTTTAATAGGAATCTATCTTACAGAGATGACTGCACATGTAAGAAATGATATAGTCTTTAGTATTAAATGAGGTAATTTTTTTTTCACACAGGCAGGCACCGGAAATCGAACCCAGGTCTGAGGCATGGCAGGCAAGAATTCTGCCACTGAGCCACTGTTGCACCAGCCCAAGACAACTTTTTTTTGAAATAGCAAAAGATAAGATACAACACGAGGATCCAGAAATAAGGAAATGATTAAACTATGATGCACAGCCAACAATTAAAAAAAATCATATAAGGTTTCTATATATTAAAAAACTCTATATATTGCTGTGGAAAGATGCCAGAACATAGTCAAGTTAAAATGCAAGTTGAATATAATGTTATTGTTACTACTACCTTCTGTGTGGGAGAGGAGATAAAATTAGAATAAATGGCATTTTTCTTGATTTTGCATAAGAAACATTGAAAGGATATCCAAGAAAATAATAAAATGGTTACTTCAAGGAAGGTTGGAAAATGTAATTGTTTGGACATGGATGGGAGCAAGACTTCTCGGGGAATATTTTTAAACATTATTTTGATTTTTGAAATGTGCAAAGAGAGTATTTATTTTTAAAATATGAATTAATTAAAATAAATCTATAGAAAAATTAAGTATGGAGTGATTAATTGAATGGATATGGTGGAGGATGAATTATTTGAGTATCTGAGATACTCAGTGTTTGAAATTTCATCCAGTTAGACAGTAAAGTTTCTATGGATGCCAGTAGGTTTGATGGAGAGGATTATTTTAAGGGTAAGCATTCAAGAGTTTGATGATTGATAATAATGAATAGAAAGAGAGTTTTCACAAGTTGTTAGAGTAATTGTCTTGATATACCTGTCAGCAAGCCAGGTCAGTTAACCGAAGCATGGATGATAGGTTCCCCTGTACCAGATTGTAGTGCTATTTGATCCAGAGCAGTCACCTTAAAAATGGGATGCTGGTGGCAGAACTTCTCTCTTGCTAATATGATTGATGTGAAGGGAGCAATTGCAAAGAAGAAATAATGTCATGAATAAAATAATAACATATGGAAATCTTTATTTGTTTTCACAATGTTGCACTCCATATGATCCTGGTAAAGAATGACTGTTAAGAAATCCCCTGCCCTTTTGTCTCCTGGGGAGAAGGACCTCTTTCCCTATATTACTAGGATAAGTCTTGTAGATGAAACCCTGCTTGTCTCTGACAAGGCAGGACACAGACTCTCCAAATTCCTAATCTTTGGCTAATAATGATTCACTGAAATCTTTCTTCCCACTGACCAATCTTTATAAAATGCCTATTAAGCTGACTCGACCAGACATTAGTTAGGTTTTTCTCCTGTGCACAAGTCCCTGAAATTCGAATTGACCTTGAGAATAAGAAAACATTAGGATGCTGAACAACTTCTCCTCAAGAACGTCTCCAAAAAATATGCTAACCGCGCCCATCCATCCCCCCCCCCCACAATTCCTGCTTAACTGTCTGATCACAGCACCTGCTCAGTCCACTCCCCCACACTCTATTTCCTCTAGCCTTGTTTACTACTCCTAATAAAAGAGAAGCTCTTTTCTGCCTGACCTTGTAACACTTGTAGATTTTATTGTTGGAGGGCTTGCTCTAGTGCAATAGGCTCCCTCCACCTATTGCAATAGTTCCCCTTGATGAAATCCTTCCTCATTAATGCCTGAGCTTTCTCTCTTTTTCTGAAGCACTTTATGTATTTTGTTTTGCATATTAACATCTGTGGTGGTGCTTGCTCACATAAATTGAAATTTAAAGGGGACAAGGGCTATGTGAGGTCTGTAGATATGAACTTGAGATCCATCTGCACAGAGGTGACAGCTGGAGTTATGAAGTAAATGAGAGTTTTCAGAGTAGCTTGCAAAGAGAAGAGTATAGTCTGAACTAGAAACTTTGGTCATATTTGCAGTTTCAGAAAATAAAGAAATTATAACAGAGGGAAAAAAAGTAAGAAATCTTTCCTCTTATTCCCTTTCCTTTTTTTTTTTTGTCAAACCACCAACTACATGAATAAATTGATTTAATATATAAGTGGTTAAGAAGCATCAGAATGCAGCAGAAATTGCATTAGAAATCAAGAGACTTGGAATCTCCTTCTATCTCTGTCTATAATGATCTCTTTGACACAAAGTAATGTTCTTTCCCATCTGTTAAATAATAGAAGTTAAATTGATGTCCTCAAGATATTATTCATCTCTAAAAATCAATGAATCTTGCAAAATCAAAGTTCTACTTTATCTTCACTAAGGTTCAATGGCTTTTGTAAAAAATAAAATGGATTCCCCCAAATTTCACATCTTGGCACTAGGCAGTTAGCACTGATGCCTCTGTTAAGAGATTTATGCTTGCAAACCATCTGTTAGTAACTACCTCCTGTGGTGATTGAGCTAGTTTATTAAAAACAAGTAGCACATTACTTTTTCCAAGTATGCAAACTTTCCTAAAGAAACTTAACTAAAGATAATTTGATACAAAGAAATGTTAAATATCCTTTTATCACCATAGGAAGTTAAGTTTTTATGCCACAGGTACTAAAAAGACAGCCAATTCCAGAAAAAAGTATATAACTTTTTGCATCTTGCATGCCAGAGCAGCTGTATTAAAATACATTTAAACAAAGAGGAGGGAGACATATTCATCAAAACAGCACAGTGCCAATTTTCAAGAGAATTTTGAGAAGCAATTCTTTCATGAGACTGTCAAAGACAAATGAGAATTGTCGCTGTAGGCTCCTAAAACTTAAAGAAAGGGAATTGACTAAAATTACTTCCATCATTAAAATTAAGCAGGGTGTGTAAATATTTCAACAGAACATGTGCTAAAAGCAAATGCTTTCAAATTGGTTTTACCAAATCGTTATTGCTAAACTCTGACTTTCCAAGATATATGGGGTTTGTAATTTCTTAACAAATTAGCTTAAGTTTAGTATAAGCATAGTTTATGCAAAAATGCTGAACACATAGCCAAGCCTTGACATATATTTATTGAGTCTTAATCATCCAAGAGTTGCATTAATATTTTCATTGTTTAATTCTCTATTACATGTTCAATGTGACTTTTGTTACTCCACTGTCTTCTTGCATATGGTAATTCTTTGAGAAATATAAAGTGGAAACAATTCCTATTAACTTTTGGGGGAGCAGGTTATTTTGCCCTATGAAAACCATTATGTCAAAGCCTGTAAATTTGCATGTAGCTTTCAAAATAATGTACGTAGTGTGGGTTTCTCTACATTTATGCCCCTATTACTCCTGGTAGTGGTAAGGAAGCAGAGTACATTTCCTGGTCTTTTGACACAGACAGGGAATCTTCCTGACCATTTTTTAGATCCTGCCCATGCTCTAGTTGCTGATGGAGCCACTTCCTCATATCCCAGAAGGATAGGTTCTCACCACAGACTTATAATATTGTTTCTCTCCTCTCACCATTATCCAAGACCACCTCTCATCTAATTGAATAGTTCTTCAGTTTTTATTATAGGCATTGGCCTTTCAGGCTTTCTAGCTCTTCTTTAGTTTTGTCAGTTATATTTTCTAAAAATTTGCATGTCAGTTTTCAAATTTATTGGCACAAACTTGATGATATTTTCTTATTTCTTATTATTCTTGTCTGTGGCTATAGTTATGACCCCTTTCTTATGCAAAAAATATTTTAGGGGGTGTGAGGGTAGTTCCATGGTAGAATTCTCCCCTGCCATGTGGAAGACCCTGGTTTGATATGTCTCTGTGTTTTTGAAATAGTCTATAATTTCAGATATTTGTCTACTTTGTC
Organism: Myrmecophaga tridactyla; assembly: GCA_004026745.1. Classification (NCBI taxonomy): domain Eukaryota; kingdom Metazoa; phylum Chordata; class Mammalia; order Pilosa; family Myrmecophagidae; genus Myrmecophaga; species Myrmecophaga tridactyla. Next base: position 53,737 of record PVIY010010205.1, read on the forward strand.
TTCTCAAACTATTAATTCTTTATTGATGTTCTCTTTTCATACTTTTTATTCCACTGCTTTTTGCTTTTATTCTTATTTTCCATTCCTTCTGTTTTTTTTTTAAGATTTCATGCTCTGTTTTTTTTCTTTGCTCACTTGTTCATTTTCAAGTTGGACCTTCCACTGTTCTCATTAATTCATAATTCATCTACTTTTATAGGCTTTTAAGCTATATATTTGCCTAAAGTACTTCATCTGCTTGATATTACAAGCATTGATATATAGGATTTTCATAATCATTAAATTCTAAGCTGTTTTTATTTCTGTTAAAATTTGCTGTCATTATTTTTAAATATCCAAGTATATTAGGATCTTTAAATTTACTGTTTCCTTAATAACCTCTAACTTCATTGTACTGAGTCAGAAAATGTAGTCTGTGTAATGCTTACTCTTACAATTTAATGTTGAAATTGAGTGACACTTCCTTTAGGGCCAATCAATGATCATTTCTGTATTGTAAATGTTCCATTTGAGTTTGAGGGGAATGTCTATTTGATATTTTGGGGAATAAAATTGTACACACACACACACATTAGATTAAGTATGTTAATTATTAAATTATTCAGGATAGAACAATCTATGCTGTGACTAAAAAAAAACAGGCCTATCAGTGGTTCAGTTAATATTGAATATTGATATATTTTGTCATTTTGTTACCATTTAAATTTCTTATTACTTTTTGCTGTTCTATGTGTTTTTTTCCAATTTCCCTCATATTTAAATTAATTTGGTCTTAGGGAAATAGCACTCTCTTGGTAGTCTCTGTCTCTGATTGCTGATTTTATAATCCCAGCAGACACCATCTCATGTGGACCTGCCTCCAATAAGCTCCTTCCCAAGTGCTCAGCTGCAAAAGTCCAAGTTCCTAGATTTACTGATCACATTGTTAGTTTGCAAGCATCCCCATCAGAATTCTCCAAACTTCTAAAAGTCCAATGGTCCCACAGAGTTGTTCTTCTTTCAGGCATGGTACTACAACAACATTATTTAATAAATATGTCTTCTCCTCTGCTTAATTTTCTTTCCTCATGTAAATCCTGTTATGTGGATATTAACATGTCCACAGCTATCCTCCCCATAATTTAGATTTTAATATAAATTATATTTCTTTATTTTTTCCTGAGGATACTTGCATTGAATTTCATCATTATATTTGAAATGCCTTTAATTGGTGGTAAAAGGCAGGTTTTCTTAAATTCTGTCCCTTGAGCCCAACAAAATTAAAAATGAGAATCAAAGATTGATACTCTAGCTACAGAAGTAAATAATTGTTACAAATCTGTATGTTACAAAGTTATACATTATATAGTGATGTGGGCTTAAAGTTATAGTTCTTTTTGATTTTTAATACTGTAAAAATTCCCCCCAAATAAAATTACAGGGCCCTGAGAGACCCAACTAAAACTGTTTACATATAAAGGTCAAAAATTTGAGTGAGCCATAGTCAAGCAAGAAACATTTTATCGGTGATGGAGAAGGGAAGGAGAAGTCTGAAGCCATGGGGTTGAGCCATTTTTCCCTAGAAACTATCTCCTGAACTCTGAATAGTACCTTGGAAATGAGAAGAGGAAGAGAATAAACTGGGAAAATTTATCAGTTTAATGTCTTAGAAAAGCTGGCTGTGGAAAAATGAGCTAAAAGAGAAGAGGCAGGGAGAGAGGGAGAGGATGGAGGTAGGAAGAGTGGATGGAAAAAGGGAGGGAGGAAAGGAGTATGGGAGGGAAATAAGGAAGAGGGCAGGAAGGAAGGAAAGTTGAAAGGAGGGGAGAGAAGAAGGAAAGAAGGAAGGAAGGAAATGAAGAAGGCAGGAGGAAGGAGGAGATAAGAATAAAAAGACAAACTAGAATAATCTCAACTGAAGGCTCTAAGGGATGCAATGAAACAATGCAGAAATAGCTATTTAAAAATCTGAGAACTATTGGAATGGTGCTAAAAATTCAAGGGAAGAGTAAGGTATTATAAGAGACTATAATACTGTTGATACCATCCTGGTGCAGATGAAAGAGAGGTCCAGCTGAAAGGAAGAGGATACAGAGAAGACTGGACAGAAGGTGCAGTGTAGAATATACCAGAATGATGCATCAAAGAAGGTGCCAATGGACTCAGGACTTGATTTTGATATTAAGTCAAAGATATATAGTACAGAGCTTTCATAGGTAAGGGGTGGGAGAGTAGGTTAGAGAACTTTAGAAAAGGTTTCTAGCATGAAAATTGCATATTTTTCATACTATATATCCAACTATTAGTCACAGTCAACATGACTATGACACACAGTTTAGGTTTGTGGGAACAGAGTCAACATCTGGAGACACAGAGAGACATAACACTTAAGCTACCCTCACATACTTATACACGTATTCATCTATCCACTTTCACTCTGCCACAGTCATAAAGTTTAGCAGCCCCTTCCATCACACTCATGGCTTGATTTCCTTTATGCCACACTGTCCTCTCCCCTTCCTTTATATTCTCACCCATAGTCATTTGCTTATATCTTCTCAAGCTCCCACTTTTGCTTACTCCTTATCTCACAGAATTATCCCCATATGCTTTAGCTTGCCATATGCTGTAACAAATTCTGTAGATTGGTTGGCTTAAGCCACAGACATTTATTTTCTCACGGTTTTGTAGGCTGGAAGTCCAAAATCAGGGTGTCATCAGGATCATGCATTCTCTGGTGTCTGCAGTGTTCTGCTGGTGACTGGCTAGAAATCTATATCTCAACCTCTCCCCACATCATGTGGCCTTCTGGACCCTTCTGCTTCCTACTGCTGCTATGTCCGAATTTCCTCTGCTAATAAAGACTTTCATGTTCCTGGATCAGGGCCTACCTTGGACTCCATTTGGTGTCTTCTAGATTCTATTTACAAACAAGTTCACACTCACTGGACCAGGATTAGTTCTTGAACATGTTTTTGTGGGGACAAGACTCAGTGGATAACACCATACTTACTCTCTTACATTCACTTTTTCTTGTTACCATATGGTGGTACACTTATATGCGTGCCATTCATATGGTACACTTACACTCTGTTTTAACTTCTTTGGAACTTAGTTTTTTGTAATTACAATCCATGAAGACATCACAATCTCTTTTTCACCTTTCTGCTGTCTTAACTGCTAACACTTTTAGATATTCAAATGTTTCCATGGCTCTATAACCATCTTCCTCTCACATGCATACTCTCTTAAGTCTGTGTGTGTCACCAAGTTTTAGGAACACATTTTTAGCCCTATAATCTCATACAGATAACATACAATATCTAAACTATAGCATGAAAATTGCATATTTCTCATACTATATATCCAACTATTAGTCACAATCAACATGACTATGACACACAGTTTAGGTTTGTGGGAACAGAGTCAACATCTGGAGACACAGAGAGACATAACACTTAAGCTATCCTCACAAAAACAAACACTTCTCACACCCACAACATCTATACATCCAGTATTAATACTTACCAAGGACATAACACATGTTACTCCCAATTTCAAAACAGAGAATGCATATGCACACTCACACAATCCAACCACTGACAAACACTTCACTTTCCTGTACTCCCTACACCTCACATTATACCAAATATAATTAAAGATTTGGATGAGTAATGAAGGGGAAAATTTGATAATAGAGTTGGTAAATATTTTTTTACAAGGAGAGAGCCATGAGTTCTTAGAGAGATGTTATTTCCTTAGGAATCAAACTGTTGATTTATTTGAGCTTCTAAACCCACTGGAGTGGGGCCTGTAACAATAAATATAGAAGGATATAGAAGGAAAAGAATGACTTTTAAGAGGCTGAGCTCATTGGTAGGTGGGGAAAAGATCTGTGACAGTATATATTAGGGGTAAAGGAGATTGAGAGAGGCCTGGTCATGGCTAGGTTCCAATAATGCTAAGGTTGAAAGTACACCAATATTGCCCCAAAAAGAAAAGGCCTATTCACTGGTAGATTGGAGTTGACCCCAGAATTCAAACTTTAGATAGGGCCTAGCTATTCATATCTGATGTGGACTGAAGACTGGAACAGGGTGACAGAGAGAGATCTTTCAGTCTTGACAAGTACAGAATTCCTGATGAGGGACAGAAGATGTGAAGCCAGGAGTTTTCCTCTTCACCAAAATGCTGCCTCTCTGGGAAAGTACAAAGAGAAGAATGACCAAAGACATGGTGTCTACATGTAAGATGCGTGGGACTGTTCCTGATAGCAGTGGGAATTCAATAAATGTTTGAGTCCTGTGAAATTATGAGCTATTTTCAAGTCTATGCCTATACACCAACACACACTTATGTTAAACTTTTATTTATACATGAGTTAAATAGTAATAATAAGGTATAACACTGACTATTTTCTTTGAGCTAGGTGGAGTCTGTTAGATACTGTCATATCACTGGGGAGATATCTTAGATACAGGAAAGAATTTCCTTTAAGTCTAGTTACCTATCTTCTAATTTTGATTAGAAAATGGAAGATATAAAAAGTCAAGTTAATGATAGTCTCCACTGGTAAAAGGAACCACCCCAGCTCTGGGATGTGGTCAGCCTGTCTCCCTCTGAGTCCCAGCTGAGTCACTGAAATGCATTGATGTCACAGAATCTTGCCTTACTGGTGATCATTTGTATCATAAAGCCCTGTGGGTGACTGAGCACTGGCCATACCAGTGATCTGGTGAGGTGGCAGTTGCTCAAGTGACTTGTTGCTCTTGAGTACACAAATTTATTACTGAGCTAACATTAGCTGATTCTTTGAGACTTAAGAAGAACAGAATTTTGGAGAGAAAAGGACCCTATTTGAGTCCTTTCCAAAGAGCTGAAGCATGAAAAGGAAACAAAAAAGGAAACATCTGGAAAGCACAGACTCCCAAGAAACTGCCAAGACATCACAAAGTATGTTGGAAACATATGCTCTGGTTATAGCATCACCAGGAACTGCATCTAAGGAGGGATGGAGAAAGGAACCCTAGTAGTAGAGGGTGATGTGAAGAGGTGGGGTGGGAGAGTAAGAAAGATAGAGAAACAGATGCTGGTCATCCTGAAGGTCTAGAAGGCCTGAGAATAAAGGGAAGGATGAGACGAACCTGCTCCTCTCTCTGTGGCTTTGGGCTAGTGCTAGCCTTCTGAAGCCTGCCCAGGTTAATTTGTCATAGACAAAATGGTTGATTAATCAAAGGCTTTTCTCCTCTCAAAACCCAAGTCCCTTGATTTTATTTCTGCCTAAGGGCATTAGGAAAGTAAGTGATGCTGTCCTAATTAGAAGTTTTCTAATGCTTTCTCCTTTTAAGGAAGAAGAAAGTATGGCTCATTGAACTGAGGGAATAATTTTTTAAGAAGTAAATTTAGGACCCTGAAAACCTGGTTATGCAGGGATGAGACTATAAACTAATAAAGGATTTATTTACTAAAGAGTAAAAATTGTCCTATACTATGAATATTTAACCATGGGGCTTCTATGTGAAATGTTGTTACTGGACAAAGGCCATGGATTCTTTTGCCCAAAGTGCTCAATATCCAGTTCCTGAGATGCTAGCGTTTCAAAGAGAGAGTTTATTATTAGGCACACAGTAGGAGAGTAGATGGCCTAGCAGCCTAAAATGTGTCTCCCCAAGTTTAGGAAGGTCAAGGTTTTAGAATTTTAGCAAGGGAAGATGAGGACATTTCAAAGAGCAAGTTCAAAGCAGGAAAGGAGACTGTTATCATTGTTGTTTCAATAGGGGAACGTGAGTAGAAAAGCGAGGAGACAGCTATCACTTCAGTAGTAAAGGTATAAGCCAAAAGGAAGGGAGTCAAGTGACCTTTCAACAGTAGAGTTTAGCAGATATGATTTACAAATATCTGGGGCTGAGGCTAGTTGATGGTGACTTCAAATGTTTCATGATCATTAGGACCTTTGTCATGTAAGCAAATGACCAGATAAAAGGAGTAACAGCTCTTAGTCACAAAGGCATGAGATAAGGGCTTTTACAATGATTTCTGATATTAGGGCAGCTGAATTAGAGTTTAGGGAATTTCAGGTATTCTCCTCTGTCTACTCCAATACCCCAGAAAGCAAACAAGAATATGAGGCAGGCCACAGTGGCTCAGCAGGCAGGATTCTCACCTGCCATGCCAGAGACCCTGTGCTTGATTCCCGGTGCCTGCCCATGTAAAAAATAAAAAGGAATATGATTCAGTAATTAAAATTATCCTTAAATCTTAATTTCTTGGTTTCAATGTAGACATAAACAGGAAACAGTTCACATACAGAAAACACTGTTAAACCCCAATTAAAATTTAATGTTTGAATTGAGTATCAGAGTCAGACCCTTTCCTAAAACATGGGAAAGATTTAGTCCTGGTTTCTAAGGAAGTTAAGAGTAAGCAAGTAACGTTAAGATGGAGGACCACTGCTTAGTGGTGGGTGGAGAGAAAGTAGAGCCAATCCCAAATTATAAGTGTTGGCTCATACTCCTGAAGGGACCCTGAGATTTCCAACAAAGTTTGGCTGTTTTGCATATTGAGACTGGGCCCTTGAAGAAGTCTGGGCCTTGAAGAAGTGAAGCTTCTTCATTTTATGGGTCCAAATTTTTAGAAAAGGTTGACAGAGAAAACAGTTTGCAGTTATTTTCTTCTTCTTACCAAACTCTGCTGCACAGGGGAAGATGCAAAGCAGAGGTGGTGGTATGAAGAGAGATATAATCCAAGTGTGAAGTTGTATGGGACATCATGGTTCATACCTGGCATACCTTCAATAAAGTTAATGCATATCCAGAGTTCTCACTGAGTGTATTGAGTATTGACTTTGAGACATACGAAGCCCATACACCTCTTCACACATAACCACATATAGCTCACAAATCAGTTAGGGAATGTTAGGCATTAATGCTTAACATAATTGGCCACTTACAATTACCAGTACAATTCTTTGTTTCTCAAAACACATTGCAACACTTCCTACACTAGTTAAATTGGTATAGTAACCAATGCACAAAGGTATTTCTTGCTTACATAAAAATTCAGGGTATATGTCTATGTTAATAGGGTAATTCTCCTCCATGAGGTCCCAAGCTAATGGAGACCTGTGATCACTGATGTACAGCTTTCAAAGTCCACCTGGATTATCAATATCCCAGTCAGAAGAGGAAAAGGAATGGAGGAACATGGAAGAGGCTTTTATGGCTATGTCTGGAAATGGCAAAGGTCATTTGTACACATTTTACATTACAGAAAGTTTATTCACATGGTCAGAATTATCTACAAGGGACGTTGATAAAAAAAAAAAAACCACTAATCTGGTAGTATATCCAGGGAGAAAGGAGACAATTCAATTTACAAAGATGACACATTGTGCAAATCCACCCATCTGTGACACATATTGACACAACAAATATTATTCTACTTTTAAAACTTTTAGTGATAGGAACCTGACTACACTATCCATTGACATGAAAGCTGTAGGTATTAACTGTAAGTATCATAAATTAGACTTTCAACAATTGTTCAATGGATGAAAAGATGCACATGAACAACATCTCTCTTATCTAATTGTTTTTTTTTAATTTCCCAGAGAAGTTGAAAGTGACATATGCTGTGCAGTGTGAACACAAAGAGATGGCCACAACCCAAGGCAGGAAATCACAGGGGACTTCCTCCTCCACTGAATACTTTTCCTGTATCTCATTTGAACATAAATTCACTGCTACTGGTAAGGAGAGCCTACTAAAGAGGATGCAGAAGGGAATGTGGGATCTAAGCATGGCTTAGAATTAAGCTGGGTGGCTCAGGTCATCAGCTGATAGAGGCTGCCCAGTCCAGGAAGAAATAGAAAATGCTTCTTTAACTTCTACAGTAAATGCTCAGGAGATCAGCAATAGAAGCAACATATTGCAAGGGATAAACACCTGAGAGGCCTGGAGAAAGCTAGAGGAGATCAGTGGAGACCAAGTTCCTATTTGAGGAAATGGCAGGAAAGGGACAAAGGGGGTGAGAGTTTCATCAGAGAAACATAAGAGGAGTATATGGATATGAGCTACGGGAATTAATATTATATTGTCAGGAAGAAGTGAAAGTACTGATGGCTTAGGACAGGCCAGAGGTGGAGGGATCCCTTAGAGCTGGACATGAGGTGCTAAACAGATACACCCAGTTCAAGGTTCCCAGACAGAAAAAACAATTTCCTCCATCTTTGCCTTCAAGAGTAGAATGTGACTTTTTGCATAGGACTGTAACTGAGGCAGGCATGGTGGAATGAGGGAAAGATACTGTAAGACCTGATCAGACCTAGGCTCCCAAAGTGTCCCATGTAAAAGAAATGCATCTTCACCCCATCACATCCATATGTCATCATAGCTAACATTCTGACATTCATCCCTGGACAGTGCCACCCTGCAATTCATATTCTTCCCTCTCATTTCCTTATAATCCTCCACATGTATCTAGATGCTTATTAAATGTTACATTATACACTCACATTCTTATTTCATCATGCTTCCCTATAAAATCAGCCCCCTCAAAAGAGCAGCCAATGTGCAGCATCTCCAGTATCTATTCTCCTATTTTTCCTTTTCCCAATTTTCTATTTTGCAAAATTTAAAATCTTTGGAAAATGAAAGTGATGACAGCACAAACATGCATATATCATTCATTTTTCACCTAGATACAAAACATTAAAATTTTGCCTTCCTATCTATATAAAAATAACTTGAAAATAAATTGATGTTACAACACTCACCACTAAGTATTTTTAGGACATAAGACATAAGAAAAAAAGAAAAGAAAATGCACTCTTCTACATTGTCCCATCTACAAAAGATATTATAAGGGTGTACTTTCATTTGCTCTCCTCTTGAAATTATGCTATTACTGTTGTGTTTGTTAATCTTATACATATGTGTGTACATATGTATGTATAATCTTACATACAAATGTAATCTTATATATATAGAATGACACTTTTAAAAATTATTTTTAATTTAGATTTGTTCAGATACTTACATTTTCCTTGATTTTCATTTCTTCTTGCATCCTAATTTTTTCTGGGCTTCCTTGTATTAGCATTTTCTTTCTGTCTGAATATTTTACTGTTTATTCCAGTGAGGGACTGTAAAAAATGTTTTGTTTTATTTACATTTTCATCTGAGTCCTAAACTATAGTTTTTGTTCTTCCTGTTCCATGAATCTTCTGAAAACTTTGTTCAGTTTTTCAGTCTCTCATCCTCTATTTTTGCTTTCTGCTTTCAAATCTGGATGTATTTTATTTCACTTTAGTGTCCAGTTGCCCTGGTTAGAAGCTGTAGTACCAGGTTGTATAGAAATGATAAGAGTAGACATCCTTATCTTGTTCCTTATCTTCTAGGGTTTTTTTTTTTTTTTTTTTACCATTAAGATGTTAACTGTAAGTAAATCATAGATTCCTTTTATCAGTGTGAGGAAGTTCCCTTCTTGTCCTAGGTTTTCGAGTGTTTTATCAGGAAAGATGTTGGATTCTGTCAAACATTCTCTGCATCTATTTAAATAATTAAGTAGCTTTTGTCCATAATCCTGTTGCTATGGTGGGCTGCATTGATGGATTTTCAGATGTTCTTACATTCCTGGGGTAAATCCCACATGTTCATGTTGTATTATCCTTCTTACATGTTGCTGGAATAAGTTTCTGGTATTTTGTTGAGAATATTTGAGTCCATAATCAGAAGACATATCATCTGTAGCTTTCATTTCTTCTGATGTCTTGCTCTGGTTTTGTTAGGTAATATTGACCTGAAAGAATGAGGAGGAAAATATTTCCTTTTCTTCCAATTCTGGAAGATTTTGTGAAGAATTGGTACTCTTATTTAAAGATATGGGAGAATTCAGAAATGAAGCTGAATAGGCCTTGGCTTTTCTTTGTTGGAAGCTTTTTTGATTACTGACTCAATCTCTTTATTTTGTTATAGGTTTATTCAGATTTTTCAATATTTCTTGATTTGAGTTTCAGTAATTGTATCTTTCTTGAGTTGTGTCTATTTCATGTACCTTATCTAATTTGCTGTACAACTTCTCATTTGCTTATAATACTTGTTATTTCTATAAGGTTGTTAATAATGTCTTTTTTAATTCTAGTAATTTGAAAGACCTCTTTTTTTTTGGTCAGATTACCTGAAAGTCTGCCAATTTTGTTGATTTTTTCAAAGATCCATTTCTATCTTCATTGATTTTCTGTTCCCTATTTCATTAATCTTGGTGTTAAGTTTTACTATTTCTTTCCCTCTGCTAGTTTTATGTTTAGTTTGCTTTAATTTTTCCAGTATCTTTTGTGAGATAGGTTTTGTTGGATATACTATTCTTGGTTGAGAGGGTTTTTTGTTCCCCATTTCACTCAGCACTTTGAATGTTTCATCCAATGCAGTGGGATGAAATATTCAAAATGCTGATGAGAAGTCAGTTGTCATTCTGTGCATGAACAGTCATTTTTCTCTTGCTGCTTTAATAATTTTATCTTTATCTTTGCTTTTCAGTATTTTTACTATGATATGTCTAGGTGTGGATCTCTTTTGTTTATCCTACTCAGAATTTATTAAACTTCTTATGTGCACAGTTCTATAATCTTTATATGTAAATTAATTCTTTCTTTCAAATATGGGAAGTTTTCAACATCATGTCAAATACATTTTTTCTGTTTCTTTCTCTTCTGGCTTTCTCACATTCCCATTGCATATATAGTAGTGAGCTTAATAATAGGTCACAGTTCTCTGAAGCTTTGTTCAACTATCTTTATTCTTTTTTCTCACTGTTCTTTGGATAGCATAATATTTTAAATCTACAAGTTCACTAATTCTTTCTTCTACCAATTTAGTTATATGATTGAGTCCCTCTAGTGAAATTACATTTGTTTTTGTATTTGTACATATAAACTCCAAGACTTCCATTGGCTTTTTGTCTAAAATTTTTATATTTTTCTTGATATTCTCTATTTGATAAAACACCATCATCATACCTTACTTTACCTCTTTAAGCATGGTTTACGATCATCCTTGAACAAATTCATAATGACTCTTCTCAAAACTTTGTCCCTTAAGCTTGAGAACTGATCCAATTTGCCAGGAGTTTCTGTTACTTCTTCTTTCCTGAAAATGGGTCACACATTCTTATTTCTTTGCATGTATCAAAAAATTTTTCCTGAAAAGTGGACATTTTAGAATATATATATTGTATCAGTGCAACATGGATCTCTCCTCTCCCTCAAAACACATACTATGTTTGCTATTTTATTGATTATTTAGTGATTTGGCTGTGAAAATTTTTTATTTCTGCTGTAATGAGAAGTCTTTGATATCACCAGTCTTTAAATCACCAGTTTTAACCAAAATGTTATGAGCTTGTACAAATCCAGTACACAGTACTCACCACATAGAATTTTGCTCCACTTTCAGCATAATACATTTATGAGACCCACACCTGGGTGTCAAAGCACAACTGATAATTTTGAACAACTAAATAATGAGCAGTGACCATTAACATTCAAAATAAGGGCAGTGAAATGAAGAGATTAAGAATGATTTATTTCTTCAACAATTTAAATATATCAGTGGCTTCAATTGAGGTTGTAAATTTCTTGGAAGTGGGATGGTGAGGTTACTATAGAATGAAAAATGTAGAGGAAGGCAAAGGATACCAAAAATCTTAATGAATGTGAGTAGATATGAGAAGCTATGAGGCAGGCTACAAACAGAGGTGGAGAATACCAAAATAGGCTAGTTCTCTGCCCAAGCTAGAGACATACTGTTGAGGAAAATAAATATTTTCTTCAGAAGGGAATTTGGGGAGAAGAATGATGACAAGGAATTAAGATGGAAGCAGCTGTTGCAACTAGAATCTCCTTCCCCTAAATAGAGTTCTATGGTTCCCTTAGGATTTGTGTTTCTTCTGAATATAAAATTATGCCCTGGGAACCAAGGACTGGAGTGTGAGACAATCTAGACTCCCAGAAAGTAGTACTCCAGAAGAAAAAATTGACAAAATAGAAGAAAGCAATAGTTATGTTTTTTCACAAATTCTGACACAATCAGGAATATAACAGTAATACAAGCCAATCCAAATCCTAACAACCAATGATAACACAAAATTTTATGCATCCATACATGTTGGGGTTCTAAGAGGATACAGAAGTTATTTCTCATGAGGTCAGAAGACTCCTTTTGAGAGCAGACATGTTCTGCTCTCAGAGCTCAGAACATGATAGCTACTCGAAATATTTTATGGTGAAATGGATGAATGAATGAATGATTAAACCCTGCATATCTCTTCGACTTTTATTCTATTTTCTAGGGACCACAAACTTATGCCAAGATACTTCCCAATCATGCTGCCCTTTGGATACTTCACAATCTGGCTACCCTTTGAAGACTGTTATCTCAGCCAGTGAGGAAAGAGATACATCCTCGGCATCAGAATACTTCTCCTGTGTCTCATCTTTACTCATGCCCTCTGGTGCTGGTAAGGAAACAGAAGAAGAACTAAAGTCTAGTTACATAAGGTTGTGGGAGTCTGAGGAGATGTGTCCAGCTCTGTCTCTCTGCTCAGGCACTGACAGAAATGTGTTCTTTGGTCCTAGTCCTAACTTTCTTCTCCTTTCCTTTCAGTCAGTGCCTAGATTTCTTTTACTAGACTACCAACAGTAACCCATCAAAAATACTTTAATCTTTTTAATTTTTGTGCATGTGTTAGGGAAGAATTCCATGGATATACTTTAGGAAAAATAATGTCCTTTATAGGGTGGGGCAATTCATTGGTACAGTCTCCACAACTGATATATTTCAATTAAATCTAAAAAGGAAAAATTAACACAAAATAGAGCTCTAGCTAATAATAGCACAGTAATATCTGGCAGTAGAAAATAGGAAAATACTCTAGGTGGTCATTCAACTATGTGAAGAGTCTTCTATATATGATGCTTTGCTGAAGATGAGCTCACAATCAAAAACTGCAAAACACAACAAAGACCGAGTCTGCAAATACAACAAACAGCAAGCTTTAACTCCCAGGAAGATAATGTAATTGAACAACTTTATAGGGAAGGTAGATCAATATGTCTAGAACAATGAAAGATACAAAAGATGCACAATTAAAGAACTATCAAATAAAAAAGGAAATCAATTTGAAAAGCAACCAAGTAGAAGTTTTAGAAATGGAGAGGTTTTTTTTCCAACAAATTATAAAAAGTTCTGTGGGATAAAGAGCAGATTAGAGACTAGTGGAAAAAAAATTAATGAACTGGAAGATAGAGCTGAAAAACTAACTACAATATAAACCAGAGGGATAAATCATTGTAAAACATGAAGAAAGGGTTAAGGTTAATAAGGAAAAATGTGGAAAGTAGGATGCATATCACATTGAGGTTTCTGAAAAATAAAACAAAGAAAATGTGAGGTAATATTAAAAGAGATTATGGTAGAGAATTTTCTCGAAGTGATGAAACACATAAATCTTCAAAATCAGAATGCTTAATGAATCCATTACAGATTAGGCAAAAATAAATCCACACCCAAATACCTGATATTGAAAAAATGAAGAACTCCAAAAACAAAGACTTTATACAACTAGAGAAAAAGATAGAATACCTTCAAAAGAATGATGATTCGTCAGGCAGCAAAAACTTCTAAACAGCAATTATGAAATCCTAAAGACAAGAATATAAAAGACTGTGCTAGAGATAAGGAACAATCACTGTCATACAATAACAAGGATGAAATGAAAACTTTTCAGATATAACTATAAAGAAAATGTAAAAAGCATTCAGAATGAATCTGCTCAGAAATATTAAATTGAATTTTCTTCAGCTGGCAATGAAGTGGTGAACTAATAAGATGATAAGCCAATAATCTCTGATGATTGAAACACCAAAATTAATTACTAATTTGGAAGTGATAAGCAAAATAGGTGTATCTAAAGCACTGAATAAAATAGCATGTAAGATAGTTTGATGAGTGACTGGGAGTTAAACATGTAAGATCTTTGTTTATATTCCTCAAAGAGAAAGTAAAACCATTGACTCAAACAAGCAACACTGCACTCAGGAAAGTAGAATATTAAAATATTAAAACCTACCCATGGGAAAGCCCCTAGCTAAATACTGAATTTATAGAGATCTTTAACTTTAATATATTCACTTACTTGTTATTAACTGTTCTATTATTATCTTATTGATGCTGTAACACATTATCGCAAGTTTGAGACAATAGAAGTTTACCATATGCTAATTTGGAGGTCAGAAGTCCAAAATGAATCTTATGGTGCTAAAATCAAGGTATTTTCAGAACTGTTTCCTACTGGAAGCTCCAAAGAAGAATCTATTATTTGCCTTTTCCAGATTTGGGGGATCTCCTGGATTCCTCAGCTCACAGGCCCTTTATCCCATCACTCCAACCTCTTCTATTGTCACATCTCCTTTTCCTGCCTTTGAACATCTTCCTCCAGCTTAAAGGACCCTTGTATTAGATTTAATACTTACCCAGATATCCCAGGAACATCTCCCCATGTCAAGATCCTTAATCATATCTGCAAAGTCCTTTTCATCATGCGAGGCACATTTGCAAGTTCTTGGGGAAACATTATTTACATATCACAATATTCTACCATGAAATATAATAAATATGCCATATGTATAATCAGGTAAATACATGTTTAATAAATAAATATGAAAATTTCTACCTTACATTGACTGAACACGCTATGTGACAGCACTGTTCCAAGACACACACACGAGAAGCAAACTCTATAGACACCATACAAATCAAGCATCCACCCAGCTTTCAACTTGAAACCTAGACAAAATTAAAACTTAATGATACTTATGTTTTAGAGCTTCAATGAAGAAGGAGACACAGTCTCTTATGAGTATCTGAATTATAGCAAGCAATCAAGATTTACCAAACAGGTGAAAAATTGGACATATTTCTTTAAGTTGACTCTATTTCACAGAAACCTTGCAGCTACAAAAGGATGCTGCACAGCTTGGTCACATTGCACACAAGATCAGGGAAATCTTCTCTATCTCAGAAGATTTGCCCTACATCACCTTAAGGAACAAGAAAACTGCTAAGCGGAGATATCTGAACTGAAGGTGGGGGTGGGGTGTGGGAAAGGGAGCTTGGCTGTGAAATCCAGCTGAGACTCCCTGTAAATAAACTGGTATCCAGGTCACATCACTAACCCAAAGTCTTCTCCTTCTCCTCTGGGAGATGTGCACTCGATCTAAATAAAACAAAGTCTTTGTATTCATGGGGAATCTGAATATCTAAGAGTGCAAGGTTATCAGAATAGGGGTATGTTTGAGCAGATGGAGAAGCGATGGAATGACAGAGTTGTCAGCAAAACAGGAGAAGACTAACTCAGTCTGAACCTGAGAGGTTGGGTTCTGCTGGTCACAAAGTGGGTAGGGCCCTGATAGGCAGTTTGAAAAGTTCAAGAATAGTCTGGACTCATAGTGCTGGGTAGAAGTCTCAGACTGAGTCATTTAAGGAAGGGTCACTGGATTCTCCTGTGTCTTCAGGAGAGTAGAGTACTGCAGCTTAAGTTCCTTCATGCATGAGGAAGGGACAAAGATTTGAAATGCACACCTTCAGGCTGTCACACCCAACATCACCTCCAACTAATCTCAGCACCGTTACTCCCATTTTCACTTCTACGAACACTCATCCCTTTACTCTCACCTTGCCTTATATTCCCAACCACACACATAAGCTAATGTCTTCACACACTAAAGCTTCACACTCTCATTTCCCAACACATGCATTCCTCAAATTTGGTTTTGCACAACTTCATTCTTTCAATACTGCACTATAAT